>JAKGSA010001110.1:0-67872 GCA_033558755.1 Philaethria dido | reverse complement strand
ATATATATATATATATATATATATATATATATATATATATATATTAACATTATAATAAGCACAATCTTGCTATTTATAAAAATATTTCATTGTAAAAACTTTACATACGTTGCTCCAATTTTACAAGACTATTGGTAGATGTTAATAAATCATTACCATATATGGGCAAAATGGCATGATTTTTTTTACCAACCTATATGAGGTGTAATCTCAATTAAGACGATATATATCCTCGTTAAAATGCGTATGAGTTGCGCCTGCGCGTGATATCATCGTGCGAGAAATTCGATACACGATATTTTTAATTTTTATTTATAAGTAAATTTTTATATATATTTTATCAATAATATTATGTTTTTGATATCTGATGGTATTCAATTTTCGGTATCCTTTACGAAATTCATCCATGGGTGTAATGGAAGAGTTGGCTGTAAACGTGATTGATTGTGAATTCGATTCCCAGTCAAAAATTATTATATTTAAATTATTTTCATTTCTGTAAGACAAAACGAATAATATTATATTGAGGCGGAAAGAAGTACGGAGTGTCATGACACTACTTTCTCACTGCGTAATAGTAAACGTTACAAAATATTTTGATCTAGAGGGTAATTGGAAAAGGTAGATATTACCATATTTGTTTCATCCCGCATGACAGTTTAGTCAAAGAGAACCTAGTATTAAGACACTCCAAGCGCCGCTTTCTATCCGACTTTGAAACATTAAACGATTTAAGTGGCGGAACTCAACGCCGTGGCTAGTCTTTTTATAAATTATTTTTTAAACTTCACGCTGTATCCCACTCATAGCAGGGTAGGCAGAGAAAACTTGAGAACCTAATGCTAAGGCATTCCGCTCCCTTTCAACGATTCCTTTCCACACTTTCTGCCGGATTGAGGCATTGCGTGCTGAGTGGCGGAAGTCTACGCCGCGCTTTGCCTTGTTACCAGACCTAGGAAATAAAAATACTAAATATTATTTTATAATTTTCATTTCCTGGAACAGGAATCGAACCCACAATGTTAATAACATGCTAGAGACATACCAAAGCGTTTTCGAATTGATCTATATGTTATCGAAGCTGTTACGCATTTCTAAATACTCAATAAGGAAACAAAAAAGTGGTAATCTTTATACGTGATTAGCTTTTTACTATTGAAACTGGTTACGGATGTTTTAAATTACCCGCTGAGAGGAAGCGAGTCCTTCTGGGTATAGACGTAGTAACAAATATATTTTTTTTAATTAACAACAAAAAAAATCGATTTAAAAGAAAATGCAGTAAAAATATAACTATTACGAGTAACTCAAAAACTACTTGTCAGACTTTAACTTAATTTAAATAATCGATGTCAAATGAAATGTAATAAAAAGTACAATTATCACGAACGCCTGTCGTGGCGCAGAGGCACAAGCGTGTGACTATAAACGCGACAGGTTGTGGGTTAGATTTCCACTCCAGGAAATGTAAAAAAAAATTAGTATTTTCATTTCTTGGGTTTAGTAATAAGGCAAAGCGCGGCGTTGAGTTCCACCACTAAACATGCAATTCCTCAATTTGACGGAAAGTGGGGAACGGAAATGTTGAAAGAGAATGGAGTGTCTTAACACTAGGTTCTCTGGTTCCCTCTGCCTACCCCGCTACATGCGGGATACAGCGTGAAGTTAAAAAAAAAAAAAATATGTATAGCTCAAAAACTACTGGCCAGATCTTTATTAAATTTAAATCACATCAGAAACAATCGCCGATAATCCTATTTTTGTTGATAATTGTTTTTTTTTTTTTGTATGATAACAAAAAAATATCAAAATCAGTTCATCTAGCAAAAAAAAATCGAACAGGGAACCCCTTTTTTTAAAATCGGTTAAAATACACTTTTATTCACGTCTGTTCCAAAGCACCCATTATTACTAACGAGGTACAATTCTCTTCACAAAGTATCAGGGAATGGAACCGCTGGGCATTCCGAAAAAATGATGATTTGTAACCTCGCCCGTTGCATGACTTCGCGCGAATTGAGTGACAAAAATGTTGTCAAGAACTTTATTGTTCAGCTCTTTGGAACTTAACACAGTTGGCTTAAAGATCTTTTTGTATGTGTATTAAGATTGGGGACGGAAAGATTTAATAGTATCAATTAAATATGAAGCCCTCATTGTGGCCATATTCGGATAGTAACAGTTATGTACTAACAAATAGGAGCATTCGGCGTCTTTGATGTAATACGTTTAATTATAATTTTTCATAACTATATTTTTGTGGTACAATTTCATGAGCGATGAAGTTATTATACGCTCTGGTGAGATAAATGCGGCATTGAGTTTCGTCACTTAACTCGCGATGTATGAAAATCGGGCAGAAAATGGAACGGACATTGACACCAGGTTTTCAGTTTACCTAAGTTGGGTAAAATTAAGTTGTTGTCTTTTCAATTATTCGCTTTTTCTGACATATTTATTTTTTATTATTTATTTATTCAAGTAATACATTGTTACAGTATTTTTAGATTAAAGGTACAAATCATAAACTCCTTCGAGTTTTACCGTGCACCAGTGCCGTCAAATATTTATAACTACAAAAAAATGACTTGAAACAGTAATTGTAGATATCACATTCATTCATACTACTACATATTTGAAACAATACAAGCTAAGAAATCAATAACAAGTTAAAATGAAGGTAGATTTAAATTAACAAATCTACAATGTATAATAAACAAAATACATGGATTGAATTGGCATGTACAGGCTGTTGTTGATTTACATCTATATTATTACTATCTTTTTTTTTTATTTTTTTTTCTTTTTTTACTTGTGTACATACATTTACATATCCCTTATTTTCATAGCTAATGCTTCTTGGTAGTAACGTTTTAGTGCTTGTTTTATGTTGCTGTGTGTTTCTCACTGTCAGTGGTAGGTTATTAATAAGCTTAGGTATGACATACTTCACTGATCTTTTGCCACACATGTTACAATAGTTAGGTAATAAGAGTTTTGAATTTACCATACTTCGAGTTGTCTTACCAGATCGGGAAAATGAACATCATTTTAAATATTATCCCTTTTCTGAACGGTGGTCGGACTTACAACCACTGCGCTTATTATAGTCAGATGGTGCTCCAATGGCCTCTTATTAGTTTTTGTAAATGTATTTATTTAAAAAAATGTATTGACAATTACATTATCCTTATTAAGTAATATTTTTTTTTTTTTTTTTTATGGATAACGGCTGGCAAACGAGCAGAAGGACCACCTGATGGTAAGTGGATACCTTCGTCCATGAACATCTACAACACCAGAGATGTTGTAGATGCGTTGCCAACCTAGAGGATACAGATGGAAGGGGAGGACAATGTAGTATTCCGTTGTCGGAACCACTACATTTTGGGGAAAGGATGGGTGGGAATGGGAAAACCTGGCTTACATGCCATCGAACCGGAACACATCATGAGATATTTGGCGGTTCGTCTTTGACATGATAGTGGTTGCGAGCCAGACGGAGGACGAACCTCCTACCACCAAACAATATTCAATATTCTTAGGCTTGTTACATCTAATCATTTATTAGAAGCTCAGGTTCAAGTCTACGTTCAAATGTTTATACGTACATATCTAAGTGTTTTTCTTTCCCTAGTGTGTGAATAATGTAAAATCTTAATTATTTTAGCAAAAAAAGAAAACCGACTTCAAATAAAATGCACTGAATTGTAAAACTATTACGAATAACTCAAAAACTACTCGTCATATCTTAACTAAATTTAAATAAGATCACATATGAAGCACTAGCTATCATATAAAAAAAACATCATCAAATTTGGCAACACGTAAAAAAAGTCGAATTGAGAACTTTCTTTTTTTAAAGTCGGTTAAAAATATCATCCACATATTAATGATCTAGTAAGCATAATGTGAAATTCAAAGTTAAATAAATATATTGACCTTTACTTGCCCTTTGACACGTTTAGAAGGAATTTAGAAAGTACTTTAATAGTTTTTCATTATTGGCAAGTGGAAAATTTAATTATAACTCATAATGGCCTCTGAATAATGATAAATAATATATCATGAAGGTTAGTCTTTATGTTAGCTTTCACGTGTCGAATGCGACAAGCTTTTGCGAGTAGGGTTGCCTCTCATCTTGTGAAATAAAGAATATAGATTTTGCTTTGTATTAGGCAAAGTCGAGGATTTGTATACTTTGCTGTCCTTACATCTACAATTTTTTTATGGCAGGGTATGCAGAGGGAACCTGAGAACCTAGTGTTAAGACACTCCGTTCCTCACTTCCCGCCGAATTGAGGAATTGCGTTGTTGACGGAACTCAACGTTGCGCTTTGCCTTGTTACCAAACCCAGCTTATGAAAAAACTGAACTTTTACATTTCCTGGAGTCAAACCCACAACCTGTCGCAATTACAGTCGCTTGTGCTTCTGCGCCACGACAGGCGTTACAATTGTCAGTTCCTAAATTATTGTTACAATCCAACAATTTCTTTGAAGGCTTATTTTTTTTATAAGAAGGACGAGGCAAACGATCGTTCGGTACACGTGATGGTAAGTTATCGAAATCGAAGACTTTTATCTGTTAGATGCTAGAAAAGTGTCGTAGAGAATTCTTTTTAATTTCTAAGAGATGGCAAAATCAACTGGTTGGCAAATTTGTCGCCCACCAAAAAAGAACGCCGACCTCAGTGTCTAAAAAAAGACGCTGCCTACTGTTGGCACCGTCTAAAGATTGTCTGTTGCGTAGCTTAAGCCTAACAAAAATCGGACAGGTCATACGAATATTTAGCCCGACACGACCTAAAAGCCAAACATGTCCGGCTTAAGCCAGATATATGGCAACCGCACTTGCGAGTTTATTTCCGGTTATAATACAGCCTTTCTAAGTTTATCTAAAAAATTAGAGGTCAAATTTATTATCATAGTTACGTGTGTGACAAATTAAGTTATATTTGTTAGGTTTGATTTTTTTTGTCAATAATAGGTAGTGATTATTTTTTGTGTTTTACTTTCTCTTTTTTAACCGATTTCAATAAAGGAGGTTCTTAATTTGTCTGTATTTTAAATGTGTGTTAACGCATATTTTTTTACTGGTCCAATTGTAATGATTCTTTTCTTATATAATAGCTATTGGTTCTGATGTTTTTTTTTTAACTTCACGCTGTATCCCGCACATAGCAAGGTAGGCAGAGGAAACCCGAGAACCTAGTGTTAAGACATTCCGAATTGAGGCATTGTGTGCTGAGTGGCGGAACTCAACGCCGCGCTTTGCCTTGATAAGAAACCCAAAAAATGAAAATACTTACATTTCCTGGAGTGGGAATCGAGCCCACAATCTGTCGCGTTTACAGTCGCACGCTTGTGCCTCTGCGCCACGACAGGCGTTTCTGAATTGAGAATTAAGTTCTGATGTACTCCTAATAATTAAAATTTGTTAAAGATTGGACATGTAGTTTTTGAGTTATTCGTAATATGTTCTTTTTAGTGAATTTTATTTGAAATTGGACTTCTTTTTTGTTAAAAATTTTATTATTTTATTTTCTGAGTCCTTGCTGCTAGAGTTGTATAGATTCTTATCTTAGAGATGTTTGTGGAGTCAGGTGTGTTATAACGATTTTTTTACAGTATCATTCTAATGTCAACACTCCGTCCATTACATTTCTCCCGTATTCGAAATATTATATGCAAAATGGCAGATTTCAATTCTTCATCTTATCACAGCTGAGAAAGCTTTTGTTTTAGCTAGTAGTTTAGTGTTTTAACTAATTTATTTAAAATAAAGATCAAAAACGTTTAATTTTGTAAAAATGGATCCAAAATTTTCGTTTAACATATTAATATTTAGTTATTTTTAGGTTCACGCTATATCCCACGCATAGCGGGGTAGGCAGAGGGAACCAGAGAATCTAATGTTAAGACACTCCGTTCTTTTGTAACACTTCTGTTCCCCACTTTCCGCCGAATTGAGGCATTGCGTACTAAGTGGCGGAACTCAACGCCGCGCTTTGTCTTGTTACCAGAGTGGGGAAATGAAAATAATTAATATATAAATATTACACAGAATGGGAATCGAACCCACAACCAATCGCATTCACAGTCAGGCGCTGTCCCACAGCGCTACGATGGCTTGAATCTATAGTTACTTAGTAAATAAAGCTTATTTTTGACTATTTTCAATTTTAAACTATACTTTCTAACTTAACATTTTTAAGAGGAATTCTCATCTCATACTAACACCTACCGTTGAAATTGAATTTAAATTTTGTTTACTGACAAAACTAAACAAAAATCTTTACAGTAGTTTACAGTAGCTTGTAAGAATAAATTAGAAATAGTGTGACATGTTTGTTTTCATATACGAGTAGCATTTTTTCTGAATATGTAATCTTAATTTGAAATGGAGATGATATGGGAAACAATAACGTTGTGAGAAATACCATAGGATATTTGTAATGATTAACATCGCTTAGTAAAGGCTGTTCTTGTTTTAATTGGTGGAACTCAACACCGTGCTTTGTTTTAGTAAAACAAAGAAATAATAATGATAATTCTGTCAATATTTCTGTCCAAGAATACTATAATGATGTCAATGTGTGGCGTTAAATACTGTTGACGCTCACCCGGAAGGCTCATCATAGATGTATATTTATTTGAAAAGAGCAACTGTTGACTTTCTTGCCGGCTCTTCTCAGCAGAACTGCCTTCCGAGCCGGTGGTAGCTTCCGTTAGGACTGACACCTTTGTAAATTGACGATTCGAAAGTGCTTGTAATAGACTCCGAAAAAAAAATAAAAAACATAGTTGAAATATCGGTCGAGTGGGGATCGAACCCACAACGCTGTAGTCCATAACGAATTTACATGTCAAACGTCAGCTTCCTACGCCAGCAGTTTCCGCTTTGCGTTATTTCTCAGTGATAAATTTTTTTGTTGTAAACAAATTGTTAACATGAAATCTAAAGTGCAATTATTGTGAGTCAATAAATAAATTGTCTATAATTATTGAGATTTCTTAAAAAAATATGTAATATCAAAGATATAGATGAGAAAATGCATTTGACAAAGTTAACATCAAAAACTGGTTAATAAATAAAACATAATATTTAAGGCACTCACATTTTATTCTTCATCAATATATTAAGATTTTATAAACGTAAAAAAAATATAAACACGTAGATAAAAATTGTATCACACTGATAACAAATAACTGTTCATAACTTACGTATTTCATTCATAGGAATTCACAATTATGCTAACTAAGAAATATATTAATTAAAAGATATTTAAATAGGTATGAAAAATAGATATTTATATACTTTTCTTACTAAAGTCGATTGATTACTTAAGTCAAGTCATTTGTCTGACTTAAGTTAAGTAGTATTTAATTTATGTCAAAAGTACTAATTAAATAACACTTGCTTATTTTAGATTTTAACAAAAAGTTTGAATCAAACGGCTTTAATAATAAAGTGTATAAATATAAAGCAAAGAATTAGACAGAGTGTATAATTGTATTGTAAAAAAGGAATGTATAATAGTATAAATCTTCAACAAACTAAACAAACAACGAAATAATAAACGATGTAAATCATAAATTATATATTACAAATTATTCTAGACATTCTTATTTTATGACTCAATTAACTGGCCTAACTAAAATAAATACTCAGACAATCACTGTTACAGTAAATCATCCAATATCATACATACAATTTTTAAAACCATTTGTACAATTTCGATTTCTTGACTGGCCGTAATCCCACTAAATAATAACTAATATGGTAATACACTTAAAACTGGCAAAGTTCCTCAACTGGCACAATAATATCGCTTACTAATAAAATATAAAGCGAGAAATGATTATAAAATAACAAATTCCATGATTAAACTAAATATTATGTCACATAAATTAATTATATTTTAATGTCATCAATCAAATTATAATCATAAAATAGTCGTTTCTATAGAAGTCAATGATTTTATATTAACTTATATAATTAGCAAGTGGACGGAAATATTGATAGATGGAATAAATTTTATGACGGAAATCATTTTCTCGCTTTTAATAATATGACACATGTCATTTTCATTTAAAAAATGATCAACTAAAAATAATCTATTTAACTATACAAGAGCATCAATCTAAAAGAAGGAATGTGTGGAAATACTTAAATACTGTACGGTAGAGTACTTTCTTCAAAGTACTCGAAACCTTCAAAATTAGGAATAATAACCAAAATACATAAATATATGCATTTACATATAAATAGCGATTCGAGATATGGCTGTGAAGATTCACGACAAAATATTCCTAGATATCCTTCATCCGGTCATGGAAACTTTTTCAGCTCGTTTTGACACGATGCTTAGATCAAGAGGATTTTTCATTATATCTTTACTATTGTCATCGTTCAAATCAATACTTAGTTCAGGCTCAGAATCACTAACTTCTTCGTTTTTTGGACTTCTAAATATGACTGCTGTGGATTTTATAGAGAGATCTATGGGTTGATCTTGTTCAACTGCTATTCCTGCTACTGCGGGCGAATGAAGTAACAAATCTCCTCCATTATAAGTTGGCCAAGTCATACCAGGCGGTAATGGTCTAAGGTTCTGTATAGGGGTTGGTAAAAATTGAGCAGATCTTGGAGAGTAACTGGGTGAAGCAGTTGCTCCAAATGATGGCGACATTGTTGGAGGTCTTTTTCTTCTTAAATCTTTGCTTTGATTTCTTATTGCGTGGAGCCGTATATCCTTTTCACTGCTAGGCGAGGAAGCTGGTCTAAATATACTTAAACCACTGGTACTTCGTGAACTATTATCGTCTTCTGGGTCTGCTGATGATGCACCAGAATCTGACGGAGACACACTTTGACGTGTCACCTCCTCTGAGTAAGTGTTCTTTTCAGTATTCTTATAGTATTCTGCTAGAGCTGCAGCGGGAAGTAGATTATTAGGTAAGAAAGAAGGATTGAGAGAAGAGTTAAAGTTTGAAGGTGATTTATTCGTCTGCATCTGCTGTATATGTTGTTGCTGCTGTTCTTGTAGTAGGCAGTGTATTTTGAACCAGTTCGACCTCCTCCCATATCTGGACCCCGATTTGGACATACCGACTAGTAAGCACTTCCGTAGTCTGCATGCTTTACACGCTGTTCTGTTTTTCTTGTTGATGACACATTCGCCATTGTTCTTGCATTCAGATATTGAGGACAGGTTGTTGTACGTCCGGCCAAAGAACGACTGCAACAAGAGAGAATAGCCATATTAATAAAAAAATTAAAAAGGAGCATTCAATTTGGTTAAAAAAATGACAACGCCGATTTTGTAAACGGGCCGCATTAATTTGATGTAAAATATCGACAGACTTCCGCGGGCGGTGCATAAAAAATAGCAATTTATATGTTTTACAGTTAAAAAGTCGCATGGGACCGCCCAATCGCGACCATCTCTGTTCGAAATTAAAAACTACATTTTTCAAAAAGTCATCATAAAGAGCACTGCTCGGTTCGAAATCTGGGTCAGCACAAAAGGTTATATATTACATTTAATATTGCAGATGCACTTTTACGTCCTGTTGCGCCTCGACGTAAATAAGTTGAGGGTTTCTCGTGTATTTTTGGTCAAATTCGTATGTCACCCCGCTGAGAGCGGCCTCGGCTCATTTCTTACTCAATTAAGCTCATACGAAAGCGTAAAATATGTGATTCTGCTACAGTTTTTCTGATTCCCAGTGTGATCGGTGCGTTTTTCGTTTTTAAAATTATGACCTGTCACATTATTTTGGATTATAACAATATTTTTGATTGCGTATTGCACGACCGGAACCTTTTTTGTATCATCTTCTTGAGTTAATTTTTTTGAATTTGCATATTATTTTTAAGTTCTAAAATTACTTTTCTGTTCGTACACTGTTAATGTGACGTATATTATGTTGAATATTAATTATTTTGTTTTGCAAATTAAGAATTACCATAATATTATATTTTGTATGATGTTTATAGTAATTATGGTGTAATCAGATGTTATTTATATCTATTATATAAAACGCAACGCATAATTAGAAGAGATACTAATTTGAAGTTTATATATATATATATATATATATATATATATATATATATATATATATATATATATATATATATATATATATATATATATTTTTTTTTTTTATATATATATATATATATATATATATATATATATATATATATATATGTGTACGTATCGTAGTTGTTACTGCGTATTACTATTATTATACACTAGTTAAGAACAATACTACTTTCTTTAATTAATTTTATAAAAATATGATTCAGATAGTGGCGCAGTGGGACAGCATATAACTGTGAACTCATTTGATTGTGGGTTCGATACCCGTTTCAAGTTATTTTTATATTTAAATTGAACAGTCCAGGATTTTATAGTGTTTAAGTTAATATTTTATGATAATATAGCTCATATATTAAAGCTATATTAATAATTACTATCATGTAAGGAAAGAATCATCAAAAGTTGCTTACTTAAGAAAACCGACTTCAAATAAAATGCACTCGAAAGTAGCATTATTACGAATAACTCAAAAACTACTCATGAATTACCAAATTTAAATTTAAAAAGTCAAAGTTGTACCTCTTTTTTCTGAAATAGAAAATATGTATGCCACGTGTAACAACAGAAGTGAATCAGCTCACGTACAGTACCTCAATTAGGTGGTATCTGTAACGCGAGATCCTCGCCCATAACGAACGCACTTATCTAAAATTTCTAATCTACCTCGTAATGTAATGTTCGCGAAATTACAAAATAACTGGACATAGGATTGTAAAGTTAGCCTTGTTAGATGATTTAAAAAGGAGAATACTAATTTGCTACCTACTAGCTTAATCCTTACTAATATTATAAATGCGAAAGTAACTCTGTCTGTCTGTCTGTCTGTCTGTTACCCTTTCACGCCTAAATCACTGAACCGATTTTGATGAAATTCGGTATGAAGATAGAACTGAACTTGGGAAAGAACATAGGATACTTTTTATCGCGAAAAAAATAATAAAAGGGGTTGAAATAGGGGATGAAAGTTTGTATGGAAGTTCCTTATTGTCAAACAAAATCATGTACGATTGTTCAACTGTTTACAATTTTCACACCTAAACCTCCTACTACTACTCCTTACCATGTCGCGCGATATAACCGAATTGCACGCGGGCGAAGCCGCGGGCGGAAAGCTAGTATGAATATATATTACATACATACATACATAGCTTTACGCTGTATCCCGCATATAACAGGGTAGGCAGAGGGAACCTAGTGTTAAGACACTTCGTTCCCCACTTTCCGCCAAATTGAGGCATTGTTTGCGGCGATACTCAACGCCGCGCTTAGCCTTGTTACCAAACCCAGGAAATGGAAAATTACATTTCCTGGAGTGAGAATCGAACCCACAACCTGTCGCGTTTACAGTCGCACACTTGTGGCTCTGCGCCGCGACAGGCGTTAAATATTATACGAGATCATAGTAAGCGAATATATAGTAAGTAATAGAAGCTATTTTAATAATTATAAGTTGGTCTCTAAGTTTTTTTTTTAGTTTCACGCTGTATCCTGCACATAGGAGGGTAGGTAGAGGGAACGTGAGAACCTAGTGTTAAGACACTCCGTTCTATAAACATTTCCGTTTCCCATTTTCCACTGGGCTCTTAATAATATTGGAAAAAGTAACAATTAAGGAATGTAATAGTTAATAAAATGTACAAACTGCATGTTCTTAGTGAATATAATGAATTTAAAAAAAGGTGAAATTTTGATGCTGAGTTTCTGCGAAAGGCGTAGAAAGGAGTGTTTGTTAGGTTCTTTCTGGTTCCACTGATACATGAAGCTGCTGCTTTATGCAGATTATATAGAAACTTTAATGGCAGTAATGAAATGATTATCTTTTTTAAGTCAAGTTTTAAATTCAAAATTTATTTAAAAATATATTTTGAGTATCACCTTCACGCTTTTTCCCGTATAGCAGGGCAGTTAGAGATAACCTATTGCTAACAGTCTCCGTATCCATATATGTAACTACATATTTAATTAAGTAGCGGCAATCAATCCGTGCTTTGGTCTTAGCAGACCGAAGATATGAATATAATTAATAATCGTAAAATTGAGTATTTTCATTTCTTGGGTTTGGTAACAAGGCAAAGCGCGGCATTGAGTTCCGCCACTCAACGCGCAATGCCTCTATTCGGCGGAAAGTGGGGAACGGCATTGTTGAAAGAGAATGGAGTGTCTTAACACTAGGTTCTCTGGTTCCCTCTGCCTACCCTGCTATATGCGGGATACAGCGTGAAGTTAAAAAAAAAATAATAATCATGCCCCCGAATGGGGATCGCATCAACAACCACTTGTGTTTGGCTGAAACGCCGTAAATATAACTAGAAATCTATTCTTTTTATCCAGCCTAACAGCCTAGTGTCAAAACACTCCGTTCATCATAAATAAACCTATCCAATATTGCAAAATCAAATTCCATACATTCACTTTAATTCAATTCAAACTACTCAAATAGGAACCAAAAGTAGACTATATCGTGATAGATTATAATAATGCTTCAGTATTATAATATAGATTTTGAATTATTATCAACGAAATATGAATAATGGAGGACTGTCACGTCTCGTTACTAAGGTGTTATACCTAAAATAGAGTAACTCGAATTTATATAGAGATAAACATCTGACCGATTTAATGAACGCGAATAATATATTGACGATTTCATTCTTGGTATATTCTTGGGGGATATAATTGTAAGTTCAAATACCATTGCCTCAATACGGAGGAAAGTTGAGAACGGAAATCTTAAGAGAACGGAATGTCTTAATGCTAGGTTCTCGGGTTCTCATCGCCTACCTTGCTATGTTCAGGGTACAGCGTGAAGCTAAAAAAATATCAGTGGGAAGTAAAGGAGATTTACGTCCCCATAGCAAGGTTAAAGGAAACTATTTTATTTGTACTAAAATTATTTTGTTTTTTTTTTATGGAAAGAACTACTATGGAAGATATGGCTATCAAGCGCTGGGGCTACCTGATGGTAAGGGATCACTGCCCACCATCAACATCGAGCACGTGGGAGGATGTTCCTTCCAAACCGCATAGTAGTGGAGGCCAGGTATGGCATGGACATAAGATCATTCTACTGAAGGTTCGAACCCGCAATCATTTTGCGCTTTCCCTCTGCGCCACGATGGCTACATCCAGATTGTAAGATTGTTTTTTTTTTTGAATGAAATTTGAATAGAATTTGAAGTAACAACCATCATGTTCAATAAGGAACGTGACAACTGCGCTATTAAGGTGTCAACTTTATTTATGTATCATCATTAACAATGGACCAGATAACAAGAGATTGGGGAATACAAATTTACCCAATTTTCACGTCTTATTCTGTTTAAGTGTGGACAGATTCATAAATCTTTTAACTCGAAATGGTATTTTACATTTCCATACTAGATTGATATTTGATGGGCCATACATAAATAAGTTCAGCTGAAGTTACCTTTCTGCATGGAGTTAATAACGCTTTTAACCGCATAACAAGGTAGTCAGACAGAAAATAGAGTCAAAACACTTTGCTCGTCACTTTCTGCACGAATTTGATAATTGAATAAAGGAAAATAATTTAAATTCAACGCCTGTTGTGGCGCAGAGGCACAAGCGTTCGACTGTAAATGCGACAGGTTGTGGGTTCAATGCTCACTCCAGGAAACGGAGTTTTTTATTTCCTGGGTATGGTAATAAGGCAAAGCGCGGCGTTGAGTTCCGTCACTCAGCACGCAATGCCTCTACTCGGCGGAAAGTGGGGAACGGTGTGTCTTAGCACTAAGTTCCCTCTGCCTACCCTGCTATATGCGGGTAGGTAGTAATATTAATATAATCATACAACTTAACGAGAATCGAACTCATAATAACCACATTCGCAGACGCTGACCCACTACGCCACGATGGCCTTTGTGACAGTCACATACAAATACACGTATTCTATTGCAAAAGCTATTTAAAGTTTGAAGTCAAATGACGTCATAGGTTACCCATCTTCCAACCTCAGGTCAAGATTGCCTAATGAGGGAAATCGTAAAATCCTCTCAACTAGGCCTTACCACCCAGCAATAACATAAATTCAACTTGCACAAATGCTAGTAAACACGCATTTACTCGTTCATAAAAAGGATACAAGATTAGTACACAGATTACAGTGAAAGTAGAAGTGATATAAACGAGGATTTTTTTTTTTTTTTAACTTCACGCTGTATCCCGCATATAGCGGGGTAGGCAGAGGGACCAGAGAACCTAGTGTTAAGACACTCCGTTCTTTTTCAACATTTCAAAATACTAAATTTTACATTTTCTGGAGTGGGAATCGAACCCACAACCTGACGCGTTTACAGTCGCACGCTTGTGCCTCTGCACCACGACAGGCGTTATCCAGGCAGGCAAGGAATTTAGTTTTTTAAATAATTACGAAACAAGAAGGTTCTCTATTGTTTTTTGTAAAAAAATATATAGTAAGTACTTTAACTTTTTAGTTAGTAAATCAATTTTGATGATTTTTTTATATGTTAGCGTTTGATTTTGTTAAAAAGTAGTAGTTTTTGAGTTATTCGTAATAATTGTATTTTTTAGTGCAATTTAATTGAAGTCAGTTCTTTTTTTTTTAAATTGTATTTATTGTAATACGTATCTATATTTGTGACAAGTAGAATATATTTACATAATATTAATTTTGGAATTTCTTAGGAATAATTTTACAAATATGTAACATGCAAAAACTGAATAGCAAGTAAGTATTTTTATAAAAACCAATAATGACAACATTTAAGTCAAGTTGTAAATAAAGGGAAAAAAGATGAAAAATGTTACATAAAAAATGTAACAGTTAGTAACAAAAATGTACGGACCTTGTATCCGTAGCAAATGAAAGAAATACTTAACAAAAAATAAACAAATTAAATTGAACATAGTGCGGCGTTAAATTACGAGATTATATTGATAAAGTAAGAAATTCTAGTATCTTATTACTTACAAAATAAATTTTTAAATCAATAGAATTAAATATTGAATAAAGAATTTTAATATGAAACAGATGGCAAAGATGAGCAGGAAGCTTATCATATCGACAGATGACATAAAAACGAGAGAACAATGCCAGTTGATGTGAAAATATAAGCTATAAAACTCTATATAGATAGTATTTTTATTGTGGACTAGATGAGGATTTCACTTAGGTTACATTTCTGATTATATACTCGATGGCTGTGTAGTTGAAATTGTTTTGAGGGAAAATTTGTCTTTTAAAGGTTGATGTTCTAGTCATTCGTCTAAATTAAATATGGAATTCAATCTTAGAGCTTAACATAATCTGAATGGGGTATATGTCGTGGCGCAAAGGCACAAAGGTGCAACTGTAAATGTGACAGGTTGTGGGTTCGATTCCTACTCTTGTTTTGTTGGTTTGGTAACAAGGCAAAGTCCGGCATTGAGTTCTGCCAGCACGCAATGCCTCAATTCGGTGGAAAGTGGGAAACGGAGTGTCTTAGCACTAGGTTCCCTCTGCCTACCCTGCTATATGCGGGATACAGCGTGAAGCTATGTATGTATGCAAATATATTATCTTCCTTAAAGTAATAGATGCGTAAGGCTATATATATTCTATATTTTTAATAGTTTTAAGTTTAAATACATAGAAAAAGAAAAATATTTCCAAATAGTTTTATATCCATTCAAAAAAAAAAGTAAAATGGGAGTCAAGCTCAATAGTGAGAGATTGCTATTTCCATTCTAATTCTATACCCTTTTATTTTATAAAGAAAAGTATGAGCTAAAATTTATAAACGTTAATATCTTAACAATTATTTAGCGTTTTTCTATGAAATTTGGAATTCTAGCTAATCTAAGGGATATTTACATATAAACTAAATTTCATTCACACAGGCCTTGAGTTATGAAAAATTTTAAATGTTTCGTGTAACAATAGACAACATCATAAGTAGAACTTGACTTGCCCTCAGCCGTCTAGATAAAAATAACAATATTATTCTTAAGGAAAACAGTTATTTTAAAAGGATGATATTAAGTTGAACATAAAAGAGTCACTGCTACCTCGTATTATCTTATTTTTAAATGAACCATAAGGAAGATGTGAAAGGAAAATTATGTTGTTTGCAAAAACAATATTTTTAGTGCTATTATAAATATTGACAATATGACGCAGTTGTGATGGTCTGCCTAAGTGTGTCAGTTCTAGATACATAATCAGAATTAGGGATTATTTATCGATTTATATAGGCAAATAATGAAATGAGAAAAAACAAGAATACAATGCTATATATATGCATATTATTTGTCAAAATATAATTAATAGATCAATTTTTGAAATACAAACATTCTCAATTTTTATCCGACTTCCGAAAAGGAGGAAATACTCATTTTGACTGTATTTTTTTATGTGTGTTACCGCATAACTTTTGACTGGGTAAACCGATTTTGATGATTCTGATATGGTCCAATTTAGTTCAGTTAAAACCTGACAAGTAGGTGTAATCTAAAACAAGTATTACTGGGTAACGGAGTGTCTTAACACTAGGTTCCCTCTGCCTACCCTGCTATATGCGGGATATAGCGTGAAGCTATGTATGTACAATTATTACTCACTCCCTAGTTACCAAAAAATCACGAGAAAAGGGATAAGGCCATAGATCAGCATAGTGATCTGTCACAAAAAAAAACACACTAAAAATATTCTATATCTGCTTTCTACATTGTTACTGTTCTATGCGCAGAACAATTTCGCCGGCTTCAACGAGTTAGTTAGCACTATCTTGATTAAGCCGTACAAGCTGGTCGTGTAATGGGAGCGTTAACTGATGAAAATATTGTTTATCGTTGAGCTTTGAGCTTGTGATGTGATGTTCTTAGTAAAAATAATTGTTTTAGGAAAGAATATCTATGAAGAATGTATTCGGGATTAACTGTAATTGTTGTGGTTGTGGGTTTGAGTAACCATTTGAGTAACCATTTAGAGGATACAGATGGAAGGGGGAGGGAGGATAATGTAGTAGTGCGCTATCGGAACGACCATATTTTGGGTTTATACTCACATATTGACCCTCTGGTGTACTACAACCATAACTAAAGGTGGCGTTGAGCACCACCACTTAATAGGCAATGTCTAGAATAAAGTGTAAAACTGCCTTTTTGGTTTTTGTTTGATCTTATGTATTACTTCCTTTTTATAAGATAGACTAGATTTTCCGAACCATATATTTCAGTGGCAGGTGGCATTGAGCTCCGCCACGAAACGTAACGAAATGAAATTTTAGGCAGAAAGCTCTCTCTCTACCTACCATGCTATGGGGGAAAAAGCGTGAAGCGGTTTATATCGAATTTCGTAGACAATAAAGGCAAGTCATTCCAACAATAACTGATATCATAAAAAGAAATTATGCTAAAAATAGCGCCTGCAAAGAGGTAGTACAAGTCACCTAACTCACGAATATGTTTGAATTTAAAATATTGACCCTTAGGTTTCTGTAAATAATATATGGCGATGAGTTTCGCAACCCACACAATTACTTTAAATGGATGGAAAGTAGAGAACGGGTGAGTTAAGTCACAATCGATGCGTATGTCATCGACGCCGAACATGCAATGTCTCAAAATCTGGCGGAAAGCTCTTTTTGACTACCCTGCTATGCTACGCGACATGAAGCGTGAAGTTGCTTTTTTTAACATACATAATTTGTATAATACATCTAAAATTCTAGTAAATCTTGAACTATTTAAGGTTTAAATCTGAAATTTAGGATTAAAGTTCCATGGAATCTACGTATAGATATCGAAGGCAACTAAATAGCGCTAAGAAAGGATTTCCCGAAATTATTACACCAAGAAAATGAGATTATACATTTTCCAGTACAAAGCTATGGAAAATAAAATAGAAAATACACACGGACAAAATAACGGGCAAAAACTAGCTTAAAATAGTCTTCAAGGTACATCTAAAAGACGTATATACTTCATTGCCACAAACGCAATAAAATTTGAATCCTATGTCACCTGTCCATTGTGACAAGACGACGACGCTGTTAACAACATATGTTAACGGTGATTGTTATTTATCTACATAGAAATTTGTGTTTTCCTGTTTTTCCTGGATATAAAACTTGTATTGAAATCATGAAATAGGTTTAAGTTGTTTGTAATTGTCAAGGCAGATGAAACGCGCCGTTTGCAATAACAACAAGCAATGTGGTCCCATAAAAATTTAGTTAAAGTATAATCTAATGAGTAGTTAACGCCTGTCGTGGCGCAGAGGCATAAGCGTGCCACTGTAAATGCGACAGTTCGTGGGTTCGATTTCCACTCCAGGAAATAGAATTTTTCATTTTCTGGGTTGGGTAACAAGGCAAAGCGCGGCGTCGAGTTCCGCCACTCAGCGCCTCAATTCGGCGGAAAGTAGGAAACGGAGTGTTTTAACACTAGGTTCCATCTGCCAACCCTTCTATATGCGGGATACGTGAAGCGTGAAGCTATGCATATTTGTAGTTTTTGAGTTATTCAAAATATATTTACTCCTTAGTGCATTTTTTTAAAATTTTCGTTAATTTTCGTTCTTTATTAACACACATTTAATATACAATATCTCGAATTCGGGTGAAAAGCGGCAAGCAAAGCCTAATCTTAGCACTAAGTTCTCTGTAACTACCCTGCCATATAAGATATACATTTAATTTTGTTTTTAGCTTCACGCTGTTTCCCGCATATAACAAGGTAGGCAGAGGGAACCTGAGAACCTAGTGTTAAGACACTCCGTTCCCTACTTTCCGCCGAATTGAGGCATTGCGTGCTGAGTGGTGAAATTTAACGCCCCGCTTAGCGCGTTACCAAACCCAGGAAATGAAAAATTCCATTTCCTGGAGTGGGAATCGAACCTACAACCTGTCGCTTGTGCCTCTCGCCACGACAGGTGTTTATATATTTAATTTATGACACAATTTCATCAATATTATTGTAATTTATAATAATTTATGAGTATTTACGCACAATAACTTAACTGTATCGGTATCAGATAATGATTCAGACGGCGTGTATGACTCATCCATAAACCAAATTAGGAACGTGAAACGAGAACACCGTCTATACTGTTTATTATTTTTTAAATGTCACTGGTATATTTGTATTATTAATAGAATATATGTAGATTTTAATATATTGAAGGAAATTTCGATGTTAATATCTTTTTTATTTTTTTTTTAGCTTCACGCTGTATCCCGCATATAGCAGGGTAGGCAATGGCAACCTAGAGTTAAGACACTCCATTCCCCATTTTCCGCCGAATTGAGGCATTGCGTGCTGAGTGGCGGAACTCAACGCCGCGCTTTGCCTTGTTACCAAGCCCAGGAAATGAAAAATTCCATTTCCTGGAGTGGGAATCGTGGAGGCAGAGGGAACCAGAGAATCTAGCGTTAATACACTCCATTCTCTTTCAACAATTCCGTTCACCACTTTCCGCTGAATTGAGGCATTGCGTGTTAAGTGGCGAAACTCAACGCCACGCTTTCCCTTGTTACCAAACCCAGGAAATGAAAAAACTAAAATTTCACATTTCCTGGAGTGGAAATCGAACCCACAACCTGTCGCGTTTACAATCGGACGATTGTACCACGACAGGAGTTAACTATATTTTATACATCTTTATTTGTAGTTTTGGAGAAAACTACACATTTATATAAAGAGAATATTATGAAAATAAAGTATTAACTAACTTCAAAGGCCGTGGGAAACTCCGCCACGCCCACGGCACGCACAATCCAAATTCTTAGAGCATTTATCATAACACGTGAAATATGCGATCCAAAATTGTGGGGACGACTGAATGTATTATATTATTTATTGTATGTCTTCACGCGATCAATACTAGATCTTATTTGGTTATCAATGCCTGTCATAGCGCAGAGGCACAAGCGTGCGACTGTAAACGCGACAGGTTGTGGGTTCGATTCTCACTAGGAAAATGGCATTTTTCATTTCCTGGGTTTGGTAACAAGGCAAAGCGCGACACTGTGTTCCGCCACTTAGCACGTAATGCCTCAATTCGGCGGAAAGTGGGGAACAGAGTGTCTAAACACTAGGTTCCCTCTGCCTACCCTGCTATATGCGGGATACAGCTTAAAGCTATGTATGTATGTATTTGTTAATTCGAGTTTAGTAGAAATGGTATATTAAAAAAATATATTAAAAATAAAATACAGCGGAAGTTAAAATGCTTATTTTGTTTCAGCTTCACGCTTTATTCCGTAAAGCAGGTTAGACAGGGAGAATCTAGAGTCAAGACATGATAGACTAACCTGTCGAGTTAAAACCCTGTGACTGTAAACAAGACAGGTTGTGAGTTCGATTCCCACTCCCGGAAATGGAATTTTTCATTTCCTGGGTTTGGTAACAAGGCAAAGCGCGGCGTTGAGTTCCGATACTCAGCACGTAATGCTTCAATTTGGCAGAAAGTGGGGAACGGAAATGTTGAAAGAGAATGGAGTGTCTTAACACTAGGTTCTCTGGTACCCTCTGCCTAGGTAGGCTATATGCGGATTACAGCGTAAAGTTAAAAAAATATATATATACTATATAAACAAAATGCATTCCTTCTATACTATAGTACATCATGACGCATCTCAAACCGGATATTTGAAATATAAAGATACAAATAATTATTGATCAGATAAATTATCTCAACACCTTTAGCTCTACAAACAATGGGTTGCAGATAGCATTGATATTCTCACGATGATAGGTCATTTGTAGGTTTTTATTTAACGATGACTAAATATAGAAGGTTTCATGGCGTAGAAATGAGTGTAAATGTGATTTGTTGTGGGTTCGATTCTCACTTAGGGTATATTTGAATAATTTAGATTTTGCTTTGGTAGGACAAAGCGTTGTTATAAGTAAAAGTGTGTATCGGTTTAATACTTTTTTTTTTAACTTCAGCTGTATCAGGCATATAACAGGGTAGGCAGAGGGAACCTGAGAACCTAGTGTTAAGACACTCCGTTCTCTTATAACAATTCCGTTCCCCACTTTCCACCGGATTGAGGCATTGCGTGTTGAGTGGCGGAACTCAACGCCGCGTTTTTGTCTTGTTACCAAACCCAGGAAATGAAAATACTAACATTTCCTGGAGTGTGAATCGAACCCACAACCTGTCGCGTTTACAGTCGCACGCTCGTGCCTTTTCGCCACGACAGGCGTTACAATATGCGTAATAGTTCTAATATGTGTTATTTTTTATTTTGTTTTGTTTTTTTTTTTTGCCATAGCTGTTGTTTGTAATAATTACCAATGCATGCTGTATCTGCATAGAAAACAATGCAATAGTTTCTACAATAGTTGTAATTTTATAGTTATTTATATGTATACCGATTGTAATTTGTTTTGTGGACCAATAAGCAGAAAAACAAAAATAAATTAACGCCTGTCGTGGCACAGAGGCACAAGCGTGCGACTGTAAACGCGACAGGTTGTGGGTTCGATTCCCATTCCAGGAAAAGTAAAATTTAGTATTTTCATTTCTTGGGTTCAGTAACAAGGCAAAGCGCGGCGTTAAGTTCCGCCTCAATTTGGCGGAAAGTGGGGAAAGGAAATTTTGAAAGAAAATGGAGTGTCTTAACACTAGGTTCTCTAGTTCTCTCTGTCTACCCTTCTATATGCGGGATAGAGCGCGAAGTTAAAGAAAAAAAAACAAAAGTAAATAAATAAAAAAAATAAGCAACTTCACTACTATGAAAATATACCTTAATAAAAAAAAAAGGTTCACGCTACGCACGAAAGAAGGAAGTCAGTGAGAACTCTGTTGCTCCTGGTGGAACTTAACACCGCGCTTGGTCTTGCCAGAGTGGCGAAATGAAAATAATTCAGACACAATCATTTCCTATTGGGGATCGAATCCATAACCAATCGTGTTTACAATCAAACGCTGTTACTACACCGAGATTACCTACACCGTAACTCAGTTTATACTGAGTGAATTAATTTTATTATTTAAAAAAATACAGTCGAATTGATAACTTCTTTCTTTCCAAGTCGGTTAAGAGCCAAATTTGCATCAAATTAGATACTAAAACAGTTTTCTACGACCCGTGACCCGCGCCTACGCAGTGTATGCAAAGTGCGTTGTATACATTTTATTGTGTTTCTTTTACCTTATTTATGATTCGTTTTTGGGTTAAAATATTTATTTTTGTTGATTAGGAAATACCGTAGAGGTTTAACATTTATGATTTTATAACTATTTATTATGAATAATGATGACGTTAGGCGCAAGTGTGGCTATAAATGTGACAGATTGTGGGTTCGATTCCCATTTCAGAAAATAAAAATGTTATATTAATAATATTTAATAATTAATATGAAGTATTTTCATTTCCCCGCTCTGGTAACAAGTGCGGCGCTGCGTTTGGCCTTTTAGCACGCAATGCCTCAATTCGGCGAAAATTGCGGAACGGAATGTCTTAGCACTAGGTTTCCTCTGCTTACCCTGCTATATGCGGGATACAGCGAGGAGCTATGTATGTATGTATGTATGTATGTATGTATTGCATATCAGATTAAAAAACCTACAATTTATTAAAAAAACAGCGTCAGGCTTTATCCCGCATTGCAGTTTAGTCAGTGAACCTAGTATAAAGATACACCGTTCGTCGCTATACACCCAAATTCAAAACATTGCATATTGAGTGGCGGAACTCAACGCCGCGTGTTATCATTGTATAGAAAAATTATAGTTATTATCCTGGGTTTGGTAACAAGGTAAATCGCGGCGTTGAGTTCCGCCACTCAGCACGCAATGCCTCAATTCGGCGGAAAGTGGGGAACGGAATTTCTTAACACTTAGTTCTCTCTGCCTACCCTGCTATATGCGGGATACAGCGTGAAGCTATGTATGCATGTATGTAGTTATTATCAACAAGTCATTCAAAGCCGCGAGCAGAAGCTAGTTATCCCATAAATTACACAATCTGCATATAATATCGCATGGTATAAATCTCGCGGCCCTTTGTGAAAATTGCAGATTTAAGTCATGTAGTACCGGCGCCTCAGTACTGGGCCTTCCTTGTATGTTTACCTCGTACTACTAAAACTAAACTATAGTAAATAATTGTTTCCATGAAGCGAGCGTGTAATATGTAACGATTTATATACATACGTGACCGATTAATATCTATATGGCGAACGGTGAAATTCCTATGACTCAAAGAACCGCTAAGGTGATGAGCTGGTTGGTTTATTATTTTTCTGTCATGATGACAGTTTAAAAATGCTTAGTGATATTTTTTTTTGGTGTTAAATCTCTCTGTTTTTTTAATTTGTTTTGTTGAGGAACTAAACTGAGGATTTCAAATTATTTAAAGTATAATATAATAATTTTAAAAGAATGCACTAAAATGTACAATTATTTGGAATAACTCCTAAACTACTTGTCAGATCTTAACAAAGTTTAAATAAGACCACAGCAGAAGCACTAGCTATCGTAAAAAAAGGATTATCAAAAATGGTTCATCCAGTAAAAGTTATGGGGTACATACAGCATAATACAGTGGAATTGAAAGCCTATTTTTGAAGTCAATTCTTTACTTTATCGTCACGAGCATGTAAAAAAAGATGTTAGAAGTTGTAAGGATAAAGCGTGAAGCTGAACAACGCGTTGCCTAGCAACGTATATGTCACTTTATATAAACATGCATGTCAAACCATGGTAGTGTGTGTAACATCTATTTTATTAATTTAATATATTTTTTTGCATTATTTAAAAAAAAATGTTATCATTCTGCACTCCTTCTCTACATAAACTATAAGTGTGCCGAATTTCATGCCCCTCCGTCCGCGTAATTCTCGTAAAAAAGGGTACAAAGTTTTTGCTTCACGTATTTATATATAGATACATTGATATTAACACACAAAATTATATAAATAATTCGTGTAAAATGTACCATAAAATGTAAAACAAGGGATTTATGACGTATATTCAAATTAATGACTCATTAAATAAGTCAAGACGAATTTAAACATTTTTATGATGTCATAAAGAGTACACGATTTTGTAAGGCGCATATTGTTTATGTTGTGCAGGCTTAAGATTTTTATAACTGGGTAGTGAGAAGCTAGAGATAAGACACTCCGTTCTCTATTTTTGTCCAACTATGAAACTCTGTGGGCTTAGTGACGGAACTCTACGCCGTGCTTCGGCGCATACTTTAGCAGGCTTAAGAAATGGCAATATTTAAATACTCTCGACATAACTCAATAAGAACTTATAGCTCAATTGATTTGAGAGGAAAGGGTTTCTAGGGGCACGGGTTCGAATCCTGCTACGTTCAAATTTTTATGTTTCTAAAATATTTTTTATTCTAAGTGAATGATATTCTGAAGCCAGATAAGCACTGTTGGACCACAACTCTTCAAACGCTAGCTTTTGTGGGTTCGATTCTCACTCGGTAGAAAGATTATATTTAAATTATTTTCATTTCTTTGCACTTGGAGTTTTCTAAGCGTGGTATTGAGTTCCGCCACCTAACACGTGATGTCTCGAATCGTGCGTGAAGAAGAATGACGCTAGGTTCTCTCTTTACACCAGGATAAAGCGTGAATATTTTTATTATTTTAAAGTGCTAAATATAAATAAAAATCACACACTTAGGAAATGAAATATATTTTTAACTTTGTCTTTTTTTCCAGTCCCGCGGCGTAAATAAAATTATATATATATATATATATATATATATATATATATATATATATATATGTGTGTGTGTGTGTGTGTGTATGTATGTATTGTATGTATTATATGTATGATATGATTATTTATTTATGTTATATTTATATTATATACACGTATATATTTAATTTTAAATTTGCTTTTCCGCACCTATATATGTATTTCCTATATAAAGAAGGTTGGAAGAGAATGCTAATTAGCGTTAAACCCGCATTTGTGCATTTTTATTTTAATTATGTGCAATCGAGTATTTATAAATAAATAAATAAATAAATAAATGAAAATCGAACCCAGAACCACAAAATTTCCAGCCCTTAGCCCCACTGAACCACAATAGCGAAAAATGTTACAATAATTAAAATAACCTAGATACATAACAAAGTAATTTTATATGGCGGAATAACACTAATATAGTGATTCACAAACTATTAAAATACGTAATTAGTCATACCATAGCCTCATTATATCGTATAACGATATGACCATGTATGTACGTATGTCATGAGAAAACTACTAAAGTAATTCTTAATAGATGGGCAATTATGATTTTTAATTGTTTTCCTTAAGAAGTTAAGGAGTATTGCGTTGGAATCGTCGTAATTGGTTATTGAATTGTATTTGAATTTATATTGAGTATTAATTAGTCAATAATTGAAAAGGAAAGACTTTATATCCCTTTTTTACGAAAATTTTGCGGATAGAGGTGTTAGAAAATTATGAAATTTAACACAGTTAATTTATATTAAGAAGGAAGAAGAAAGTCAATATTATTTATAGCAATATTAAACAATGTAAATCTTATGAGAACGGAGTGTCTTAACACTAGGTTTTTACGATCACTCTGTTTATCCTGCTATATGCGGGATACAGCATAAAATTAAAGAAAATATAATAAAAATAGATTAAGTTATTAAAATAAATATAACACTACCGTGTGTTTGATATACACTTTTGTGTAAAATGACATATCCGTTGCTAAGGCAACGCGTAAACAGGGCTATTAGAATATATTAGAAGAAAATTAAAATGGCCCGAGAAAATATAGTGGCAATACTCTCCATTCTCCGTCCAAACTCGAGATCTTCTTATTGAGCTGCATTTGTAGGGAAATTAATTTCCCAGAATAGGGAAATGAAAATAATTTATATATTCCCTAGAATGGGAATCAAACCCAGCTATCGCGCTTACTCTCAACGCTACCCTACTGCGTCACGATCGTCTTTAATATTCCTTTACTTTTTTCATATTAGATACTGAAATCTATTTAGGAATCGAACTCATAACCATTACGACAGTCAGGCTTCTCTCAATTTTTATGGGACATGATACAGTCCAAGAAAAAAATATTAAAATTAAAGATAACATTAAGAATATCTTCATTTATAACTTAAATAATATTCGGTGCCATACTATGAGCAATATAAATACTAATAATTATAATTAACCCAAGCATCTAATTTAATAAAGACGCGCGTGGGCAGGGATAGGTTTATGCAGTTTGTGTAATTCTAACGCCTGTCGTGGCGCAGAAGCACAAGCGTGCGACTGTAAACGCGACAGGTTGTGGGTTCGATTCCCACTCCAGGAAATGTAAAATTTAGTATTTTCATTTCTTGGGTTTGGTAACAAGGCAAAGCGCGGCGTTGAGTTTCGCCACTCAGCACGCAATGCCTCAATCTGACGGAAAGTGGGGAACGGAATTGGATTGAATTAGGTTCTAAGGTTCCCTCTGCCTGCCCTGCTATATGCGGGATACAGCGTGAAGTTAAAAAAAAAGAAATAATAATAATATTCACCCTGTACACCTAATCTTCGTCTATATGACGAGTATACGATGGAAAGCGACGAAAGGAGTGTCTATACCGTAGGCTCTTTCTGACTACCTTGGTATGCGGGATAGAGCGTGAAGCTGTTATTTTATTTTTTCAATAGTAATGCATAAAGCCATCCAAACACACATAAAAAGAATTTGTCGTATGACAGTGAAATGTCCCGTTCGCGGTCAACATCAAAATTCTGTTAATTAATTCAGCTCCTTCATGCGTCTCTTATTTATACACTTTTTATTTCGTGTTGCGCACGAGTCGATAGAACTGCGTTTGTTGTGTGGTACAAGTTAGAAGGGTAATTTTTATAGAAAATAATTAAGATTTTAACAAAAGAAAACCGTCTTCAAAAATGAATGTACTAAAAAGTATAATTATTACGAATAACTCAGAAACTACTTGTCAAATCTTAACTAAGTTTAACCACATAACAACCTCTAGTTATTATTTAAAAAAGAATCATCAAAATTGGCTTATATAGTAATGCGATAACACATAAAAATACAGTCGAATTAACACCCCCCTTTTTATGTAGTTAGTAAAGGTATTGGTAGACGTTGTTTGTAGATTCGATTAAATATATTAATAAATATTTTAAATTTAATTGTCAATAAGCGGGAAAATATTTCCATACATAATATTATTAATAGCTAACAAGAACTTAGCATGATGCTTGTAAATGGTTGATAAATATAAAAGTATACTCCGACTTCAGATTTCAATCTGAACTCATGACCAGTACTGAGTGTTGATACACTCTGATGAGAGATTAGTTGGTACCCTTCTTAACCTATAAAATGTCGACAAATAAAATTTTAAGGCCAGAAATTAAACCGCTCTAACCTTCTCCCTTATGGCACACAGCTTTCGTAAACCTAAGCTTATGGTGGCTATTTTTTATTGTTAGGGTCATCGGATACAGCAGTGTCACACTGTACTTTTTATAGATTGTCGAGATTTAGTGCCCCTTACGGTGTGGTGATAAATTTATTGTGCCTTATCAAAAGGTAATGGAAAGCGGTAGAATAGCTTAGAAATCTTTATATTATTTTGACCCGGTCATTGACATTGTGAATCGATTCTGTATCGATATTAGCGAATTGCTGGCGATGGGCAATTAATTTTGATCGATTGATCTTATTTAGTTAATTTGTTATTTCGATTTTTTTTTCTAGTTCACGTAAGCTATGGGAAAACTTTGATAGATTAAATTTCATTAGAGTAATTAAGTGGTATCGGTTTTAGATTAATAGATAAAATACGTGATAAATATGTTGAAGGCGATATGGGAGAGCGTGTTAGAGTGAAATCTATGGTTGTGGCATCAAATTTGAGGAAATTTAAAATATTTTCAACTATTTTTTATTGGCTGGATAAAATAAGTATTGTATCTTTCTAAAATATTTAAAAAGTAGACATAGAAGTTATGTTTAGCTTAGTTAGAAGTTATGTTTAGCTTAGGTAGCTTAGTTAGGTGGCTCTACAAAATCAGCAAGTTTATTCTATGATAATATTGTATTATGAAATTCAAACATATTTGCAGGCTAATCGGAAAGCAAGAAATCAAAATAGATTAGACATATTACATGATTTTCTTAATGCTCACATATATCCTAAAGTAACCCACATCCTAAATTTCAGCTTTCTATAGCTCTATGGTCAGTAGTTTCACTTGTACGTTGTCTCTCAGTTACTTAGTAATGCAAACATTTAATATATGTATATAGATTGTTCCCTTTTCTAATTACTTCCTTTCGGTAAATTCAAAAGAAAAGTCTCTAGTTAAACATCTTTTATTAAACTCCGTACAATTTTCATCAAATAAAATTTATTACAACAATTTGGTAAAATATAAATAATATATTACCCAAACCCCATTAACCGTGATTAATGTTATACATTAGAATCAATATAGAAAATTTGATACTCTCAGAGCAAACGACGCCTACTAATTACTTGGAGTATGTAGAGACAATTGTAAGGCCATAAATTGTTGGTAGAGTAAGGCGTTATCTTAACGTTTAAGGTTATAAAGGTGTTAAGACGTGGCTGTTTTAACTTTGTTTAACCGACTTTAGAAAAAGAGGAGGTTATCCATTTTTATGTGAGATATGAGTACTAGTTTTTGAGTTATTCGTAATGTCACTTTTTAGTTCATTTTATTTGAAGTTAATTCGGTTTTCTTTCTCTCTTAATTATTTTTGTAACATTTTCTATATCTATTTTAGAGTAAGTAGAGTTCCGTTCGCCGATTTCTGTAGAATTGGGGACTTGGCGTGTGAAATGGCGGAACTCAACGCCCCGTTTTGTATTACCAGAGAAGAGAAATGGAAATAATTGAATTATAATCAATCCCATAAGTATGATCGAATTATATGGATCTTACGGAGCTTGAGTTCTGCCACTTCATACTACATACATAGCTTCACGCTGTATCCTGCATAGAGCCACTCTACAAACTGTCTTGAATTCCAGAAGCAAAGAACAGAGAGTCATGACACGCTGGAAAACGATGAAGCTCTCAGTATTTAAATGTAAAGTTTTACGTCATAAGAGACAAACTCTACTTTCTGATCACTAAAAGTAGGGAATAGCGTGTTTAGCTAAATTATATATTTTTTTAATGAAATTAAAATTAGGTACTACTATTATTAGAATCGTGTAATAATGCTTGTAAATTTAGATATATGTAAAAGCGTAAGTAAGTGTAGAATTTATTGTGAATGTACAGATAAAGCATCATAAGCTTTTAATACTAGATGTTGAATTCCATAATTAGCTCACATAATTTTAACAAAAAGTCACGTTTCTTATAATTATATTTTCAGTTTAGGAAACCTTATTTTTTAAAAATTTATATATATTTCCCCTATTTTAACACTTTAAATAACATGTAGAGTCTACTAACTATATTTACATACATACACCAAACAACCTCAACCATACAAAATGTAAACAGAACACTATTATTAACCAAATGAGTATTTCACCGTTTATCGCTGCGCTTGTCACCAATCTCCCTTATACCTTTGACCGTTTCTGTAATGGTCGATGCTCTACCGCAGATAACTGAACTATCTGCTTTCTAAGTTTTTAATTAGATTACTTAACTTAGACTAACGAAGCAACAGCATTCTTTAGTTTGTATATCTTTATTATAGTAATAATATCATTTGGAATCCAATTGGTAGATATCTTGTCAAATATGTGGATTATTTTTAAATTGGCGGGTAAAGTTTTACCTTATATATTTTGAGCTATGTTGAACTTGTTATGATATTGTTTTAACCGATTTTAAAAAAGGAGGTTATCAATTAGGCTATATATTTTTTTATGTTTTGTGCTAAATCCGAACTAAATTTGAACATTTGAACTATATTCAAAATAATAATATTTTGTAATTTCATTTTCTCGCTCTGGTAACGAGGCAAAGCTCAACGTTGAGTTCCACCATTCGGCACGCAATGCCTCAATTTGGCGGAAAGTGGGCAACGGAAATCTTATGAGAACGGAGTGTCTTAACACTAGATAGGTTCCTTCTGTTTCTACCCTGCTATGTGCGGGATACAGCGTGAAGCTCAATATAAGTTATTCTTAACAAAAGTAACGAACTAACAAATTTTTACGATATCAATACAAACTGAACACTCCAGATCCGTTATTGGGATTAAATCAATTAGAAATAAACTCAACAAGGCATTTATTGCGTTAAAAATTAAAAAATACGTTCACGGAGATAATAATAAATATATATCAGCCGTCAAAAAAACACTTAAGAATTCGTTTCCAATTCAAAATCAATCATACATACAAAATGTTAAGGTGGCAACCATTCTCACGTTGAATTTTAAGGTATGAGTGAAAAGCGATTTTGTGTATGTTTCTGATGGTGACTGTACTATGAATATAGACTCAAATTTTCAAAAAAATGTTATATTTATAATATAGATAGTTCTTTTTTGTTAAAAAATATGAGGCAGTGACTTTTGGTGTTCAAATATGATTAAAAATAATTGATTATTAATATATGGTCATTTACAAACATTTAAAATTTTACGTAATAAAAAGATATTGCAACTAAGTATACAAATTCCTAGTTTAAAATAATATTATATTATAAATAACTTGTAAGTATTTTTTTTCGGCAATATTTATTTATTTTTTTTAACTTCACGCTGTAACCCGCATATAGCAGGGTAGGCAGAGGGAACCAGAGAACCTAGTGTTAAGACACTCCATTCTCTTTCAACAATTCCGTTCCCCACTTTCCGCCGAATTGAGGCAACATAAATGATCAATATTACATACTATATACTTTTCGTAATATAATGATAAAATTACGCAAAGTCTAAACTATAGTCTATATTATACTCTAATATATAAAATATGTTGCTGCAAAGTTTCATCTAGATCCGTTCAGTAGTTTTTGTGTGAAAAAATAATAACAAATCTCCATCTATCCTTACACTCTCGCATCCATAACATGCATGATAATCATACGCCTGCGCACTCTACCTCTTATAAATTACACCACACCCGATAACACCTGTAATTGTTTTCACCGTATATAAAATCTAAGACATTTATTATAATATTTCAGCTTGTCAGTCAGTCTATTGAAATGCGAGCGTGTCTTATCGGTAATTGGATATCATTACATGGGATTACTTGCTGCCGGTTTCACTTAAGTAATGGATAAAAGTAGAGTCGGTTAAATTATAATACAAGCTGTAACAAAATGCTAATGATATTTATTATGTATATTGTATGGTGTGAGGATTAATTTGTAGTTTTTTTAGCAATAAAGTGTAATTTTTTTAACGCTTGACATGGCGCAGAGGCACTGTGTGAGATTGTAAACGCGATAGGTTGTGGGTTTGATTCCCACTCCAGGAAATTGATTTTTTATTGCCTGGGTTTAGTAACAAGGCAAAGCGCGGCGTTGAGTTCCGACAATCAGCATGCAATGCCTCATTTCAGTGGATAGTGGGGAACGGAGTGTCTTGACACTAGGTTCCCTCTGCCTACCCTGCTATATGCGGGATACAGCGTGAAGCTACGTAATTTTTTTAGAGCCTATATTGGTGCAATGGCGTAGGATCTGACTGTAAATATATCTATATCTATAATCTATTATTTTTATTGCTTGACAAAGTATAAATAGAAATATTTAAAAAAGTTAATTGTAGAACAATCTAAATTAATATTCCCATTTTTTTCTCTCTTACTGACTCTACATGATTGACTTTCCTTTACCTGTCAGTGAGTAAACAGAAGTTTCATATATATACATATATATATATATTTGTAAACTTTCTATAACCAACGAGAAATTCATTTCAATTTCCAAAATGACAACCCATCCTCCATTAAACTACTTAAAACGGTCACCAATTAAACAATTAATATCAATTAATAGTAATTACCACGTCACTCTACCAATCGAAAGCCGAAAGCCTTAATCATGCCTCTTTAAAAAATACAATTACAGAAGAGACATGTTATTAGTGTATAAAAGAATCTATATATGGACATAATTTCAGTCCACTTCTGAATTTGTACGATACCATCTTTAAGATAATAACGGTGGTAGCTGCCAATGATAATTGTTATGCCCGCGGCGTTGCTTTGCCCTCTGGGAGAATGAAGAGAAAGCGTGTGTGGTAAAAGAAAAGTTGGTTTCAGTGGGTCTGTAAATGCACATTGGTCGCGAATTCCTTTCTGGTTAAGACAAAGCACAGCGCTGCTCTCAGCCATTCAAGCGGATAGTGAGGTTAATTATTTGATTAGGTATTCTCTGATAATAGGTACTTTCTATACGGAAAAAGGGTAAAGCTGCTTGTTAAAGAAAGGTTAGATGTATTTTTTTAATATTTTTTTGTGTATTCAAGAGTCTTCTGTATTTTGGAAGGTACAACAACCTACGACGAAATCCGATGTAATGCGTAACATGATTATTTTTACTTATCATTTTGTATTATTGAAAAAAAAAAAATTAGACCAATTTTTGATTCTACCGTTTTTGGATTTTTTTCACGCTTTTTCATGGAAGAGTAGGCAGCAAAAATCTAGTGTCAAGACACTCTGATATGTTTATCGCCTGTATTCATTGACATTGTATGTAGAATAGGGGACATAATAAAAATAGACATACCCACTACTGGGATCAAACCCACAACCATTGTGTCTATAATCAAGTGCTCCACTGCTCCACAATTACATACATATTTTTTTTTTAACTTCATGCTGTAATCCGAATATTGCAGGGTACGCAGAGGGAACCTGAGAACCTAGTGTTAAGACACTCCTGTCCCTGCCAACAATTCCATTCCCCATTTTCCGCCGAATTGAGGCATTGCGTGCTGAGTGGCGGCTTTCAACGCCGCGCTATGCCTTGTTACCAAACCCAGGAAATGAAAATACTAAACTTTACATTTCCTGGAGTGGGAATCGAACCCACAACCTGTTGCGTTAACAGACGCGTGCGTATGCCTCTGCGCCACGGCAGGCGTTATTAGGCGATCCATAATATAATTTACGTAAAACGAATTTCTCAGAATATATCCTTAACGTGTGCTTATTTTCATACAAAGCAAATATTTTCGTTATCAAAATATTGCGTCACTCTTCTTTATTTAAGTACACGTGAAGTCAAATAATCATTTTTTTTAATAATCATTACTGCTTTAGTAAGCTGATCACGATTTCAAATCCCGTAGCGATTAAATATGTTTTGTTGATGCGTAAAATATGCGTTGCCTAGCAACGTGTTTGTCAGTTAGTACAAAAGTGTATGAAGAATATCTATGGTATGTGTTATATCTATTTTAATTTTATGTTTTTCTAATGTCTTCATATATAGATATATATGTAGGTGTATATACATATTTATATATGATTAGCCTACTATAATTATACTTTTCTTTTTTTTTATTTATACTGAATTGCACTCGCGTTAGTCCTTTTTCCTCTTTTCATTTGTCCCTATACTTAACGAAGGTTGTCTGTAAGAGATTGCTTGAAGCAATAAGACCGTCTTTGCATACAGATACATGAGTTCATATTATTGTTTCCTCTTTCTTTTATATTTTACTGTGTGTGCAATAAAGATTATTTTATTCTATTCTATATTTATTATTTTCTGCACTTGTTTCCGCGTAAACTTTGATTATACCATGTTTCATATTGCTCTGTTGGAAAAAAAATGTTAAAAAAATCGAATATCTTCGTAAATCAGCGAACCAAATACGTGACGGGGGAATGATTACATGATATTATTTTAATTTCCCTTCTCTTGTAAAATTGCTCTCGCGGCGTTGAGTTACCATTTAGCATACAATATTTGGAATTCAGGCAAAATGCGGAATATGGAATATCTCGATACTAGGTTTTGCCTACCCTGCCATGCAAGTGCCAAGCAGTGAAAATATATTGACTTTGTTCTTTAAGCTTCCTGGACAAAGCGTGGAGATAAAAAAAATTAAGTAATCTGTCTTCTCCCATTAAAATTACATTTTTTTTATTTTTTTATACCACGACGGTGGCAATAAGGCACACGGCCCACCTGATGGTAAGTGGTTACCGTGGCCTATGGACGCTTACAACACCAGGGGCATCACTTACGCGTTGCCGACCCTTCAAAAACCTATTTATTCCCCTTTTGAAGAACCCCATATTGTAGCCCTCTGGGAAAACCCCGGCAGGGAGATCATTCCACAATTGGAGAGTCCGCGGAAGAAAGTTCCTTTGAAATCGAACTGTTCGGGACCATTTAGGCTCCAAAGTGTGAGCATGAACTCCCTGTCGATGGCGAGCGGTGCGATGGTGAAAAGTAGCCGTGGGCATCATGTCATACATATAAACTATATTTAGATATATCAATAATTTCACTCACATAGTAAGAAATTCCCATACATAGATTCTCGCTATCAGTCTTACGGCTCAATCAGTTAGCTAAATTATAAAGTAACTTTTAATGAACGTGTATATTGTAATTACTACGCCGTGTACTACAACCGGTTGTTAAGTATTTAGTATGGTGTTCGAATGGAAAAGCTAAGCTATGATAATATATTAAAGATATTAACAAAAAAAGAAAATCGATTTCAAGTAAAGTGTATTAAATATTAATATTATTACGAATAACTCTAAAACTGCTCGTTAAATCATAACTAAATTTAAATAGGACTACACCGAAAGCGGTAGCTATTATATAAAAAAGTCATCAAACTTGATTCATATAACAAAAAGTGCTAACACATATAAAAAAATACAGTCGAATTAAGAATCTCTTCCTGTTTTTGCAGTTGTTTACTAAATTATTAGTTTAAGACATATTTTGCATATAACAACATAGACAGAGAGAATATAGTGCTATGACACTGCGTTTTCCGTTTTTCAATTTAGAAACATTGCTAGTTGAGTGGCGGAATTCTGCGTCAAAAATCTTTCCAGCGTATGTAAATGTATTTTAATGTATTTAACATTATTTTTGAATTACTGGGAATCGAACCGACAATACTTGCATCTACAGTTAGACATTGTCACGACATTGTGCCATGATGGCCTTAATCTTTTTTAAGCTATAGCATATATATTTATAGCTATATAGTTATAGCGCACAGTACGACAACACTCCATACATATCGGATATACGCATGTAAAAGTTTTTACAAATTGCAAAGTAGAAAATAATAATCGGCGTTTAACAACGTATATTTAGTTGCAATTGAAATATTATTTATGAACAAGGTATTTTAAGTGATCTAGTTCACACTACACTAGATTCCGCCTACGGCCTTTTGTTAATGATACCTAAGTATTAGACTTCTTTTTTTTTTTAACTTCACGCTGTATCCCGCATATAGGTACGGTATCCCGGTACGCAGAGGGAACCTGAGAACCTAGTGTTAAGACACTCCGTTCTCTTTCAACAAATCCGTTCCTCACTTTCCGCCAAATTAAGGCATTGCGTGTTGAGTGGCGGAACTCAATTAGAATTCTGAAAATACCATTTATTTTAATTTATAAATTGACATATTTATTTCATACTTATATGCCATATTTAACGCCTGTCGTGGCGCAGAGGCACAAGCGTGCGACTGTAAATGCTACAGGTTGTGGGTTCAATTCCCTCTCCAGGAAATGGAATTTTTCATTTCCTGGGTTTGGTAACAAGGCAAACCGCAGCGTTGAGTTCCGTCATTCAATTGCCTCAATTCAGCGGAAAGTGGGGAACGGAGGGTCTCAAAACTAGGTTTCCTCTGTCTACCCTGCTATATGCGGGATACAGAGTGAAGCTATGTATGTATGTACATATTTATTTCTTTTTTATATTTCACGCTTTTTGCCGTATAGAAGGGTAATCAAAGAGAGTGTAGAGTCAAGACACTCCGTTCACTTTCCACCCGAAGTTAGGACTTACGAGTTAAGTGACGGAACTTAATGTCGGGATTTATCATACTAGAGCTAGGAAATGAAAATAACTTAGATATAATCATCGAAGTCATTTGGTCAATGGGATTTGGCAGTGGGATAGCGACGGTAATTGCGTTTGGTTGTGTGTTCGATTTCTATTTAGGGAAATGATTATATTATTTTTACAGCTTCATGTCATTTTCTCGTATAGAAGAATATGCAGAGAGAACCTAGTGTTAAGACACTCCATATGCCTCTTTTCACAGGAATTCGCGACGTTATGAATGGTGGAACTTATGTCACACTTTTTGATGATATTGTACTTCAGAACAAGTAATATTTTATATTGATTAGGTAAAAAAGTAATTGTTACCCTAAAAACTAAAGATAATGACCATAGTTTTTTTATATTAACTGTTATTTTTTTTTCTTAAAAAAATGTAGAGACCACAATAATTATTAAATTAAAATGATTTCTGTTATTATTTTAATTATACTTATTTTGCTCTTGGAAAAATGCTCTTGATATGTACATACGATGTAAACAACACATAAAAATTCCATAGAGACTATAATATATTTTAAATATATAAAGGAAATATTTTATTAAAATATTTTTTTATAAAAATTTTTAGTTTATATACCGTGAATAGGTTGATATATCCACTAACGTATATGTTTTTTTTTTTATATCAGTCACTAAGATTGTTTTTTAGGTTGACAGGTTATGGGCTCGATTCCCACTCCAGAAAATGGATCTTTTCATTTCCATGGTTTGGTAACAAGGCAGAGCGCGGCGTTGAGTTTCGCCACTCAGCACGCAATGCCTCAATTCGGTGAAAAGTCGGGAACGGAGTGTCTTAACACTAGGTTCCCTCTGCCTACCTCTCTCTGCCTGCCTCTGCTATATGCGGGATGCAGCGTGAAGCTATGTATGTCTAAAGTTTCATTGTAATCCGTTTAGTAGTTTATGATTGGTTTATTTATAAGATGAATTAAAGATTAAATTAAAAAAAAAACACTTTCAGGTAATAAATTAATAATTATAAGCTGTAATTTGAATAATTAAGATTTTAATAAAAAGTAGAGTTATTACGAATAACTCAAAAACTATTCATATATACAGATATTAACCAAATTGAAATGGAACCACACCAGAATCATTAATATTGGTTCACCCAGTAAAAAGTTAACAGTAACACACATAGAGTCAAATTGAGAACCTTCGTCTTTTTAAATCGGTTAAAGAAACAATTTCTGAAATTAATTTTTGAAATCATTTAATAAATCACCAATACTATGATACACGAGAGCTTAGAACGCACACGAACAAACGTGAAACGTATTCAAATAGAATGACCTCACGCAAACTACGAACACAACACCTGCTACATCCACTCGTGCCGACTGTCATTTAATAAGGTGTGGTCACATAAAAACTATATGAATTTGTGTTTTTTTAATAAATTCTAACTGGTATATACGTGATAGTGCGTATACGCGTTTTTTTGTCAACCAAATGTCTACCAAAATATATATTTTTTAATATCTAATATCTCAAATAAAGTGAACTGAAAAGTAAAATAATTATAATAATCTTTATAATAATAATCTTTATTTACACAAAATCATGTTACAGTTAATTGGAAGTCCCTGACTCTTGTGCTAGGTGACAAACCTGTGTTACAAGAGCCAAAACTAAAAATAATTACGAATAACTCAAAAACTACTCGTCAGATATTAACTAAATTGATATGAAACCACATTAGAAGCACTAGCTATAATATAAAAAAAGAATCATGAAAATTGGTTCACCATTGGTAAAAGATAAGAACCTCCTCCTTTCTTGGAAGTTGGTAATTTATTGAAAAATAAATACAAGTGAAAGTAATACATACATAGCTTCACGCTGTTCCCGCATATAGTAGGGTAGGCAGAGGGAACCTAGTGTTAAAACACTGTTCCCCACTTTCCACCGAATTGAGGCATTGCGTGCTAAGTGGCGGAACTCAACGCCGCGCTTTGCCGTGTTACCAAACCCAGGAAATGAAAAATTTCATTTCCTCGGAGTAGGAATCGAACCCACAACCTGTCGCGTTTACAATCGGCTTTGCCTCTGCGCCACGACAGGCGTTGAAGCTAATAAAAACTTGATAAATCACTCCACTCTCTCATAATTTACGTTTATGTAACTTTTTAATTACTTTTTCATATGAAATATAAGATTATCTTATGATTATAATAATTTATGACATAACCACTGATTTTTACTATTTTTTTCAATTTAATGTTTTTTTTTATATACCATTGGGTAGACAGAGAACTTAGTGTCGACACTCCATTCTTGGCGGAACTCAACGCCGCGGTTTGTCTTACCGAAGTGAGGAAATGATAATTGTTATAATAATCCTTTCTTTCTTAGTGTCGCATATCAAGTCAAGCAGGAAATGAAAATACTAAACTTTTACATTTCCTGGAGTGGGAATCGAACCCACAACCTGTCGCGTTTACAGTCGCACGCTTGTGCCTCTGCGCCACGACAGGGACATATATAGTATGATATATATCAAGTAGGTTTTATTATATTCATATAGTAAAGTTTACAATACAGTATTGATTCCATAAAATATAGTTCTAAAAGCTTCTGTAATTACTTTATGGGGGTACTTTGAAAAATCTTTTACGTTCTGAAATTTTTTCTTATTAATATTGTAAATGCGAAAATTTATGAAGATGTATGTATGTTTGTTACTCGTTCACGCATAAACTACTAAAGATGAACTTTAGAATAATATACATACATACATAGCTTCACGCTGTATCCCGCATATAGCAGGGTAGGCAAAGGGAACCTAGTGTTAAGATACTCCGTTCCCCACTTTCCGTCGAATTGAAGAATTGCGTGCTGAGTGGCGTACCTCAACGTCGCGTTTTGCCTTCTTACCAAACTCAGAAAATGAAAAATTCCATGTCCTGGAGTGGGAATCGAACCCACAACCTGTCGCATTTACAGTCGCACGCTTGTGCCTCTGCGCCACAACATGCGTACAGTATATAGATTATAATAGAATAAGTCATAGGCTTTAATTTTTCAGCACAAGTCGTCGTTTTGCTACACAGGTGGTTACAAAAATCTAGTGTCGAGACTCTCCGCTCTCCCATTTCCGCATTAAATTCTGATATTAGTTACATGCTAAGTGGCGGAGCTTAACGCCGCGCTGTATCCTACCGGAATGAAGAAACAAATAACCTACATATAATGAATCCCCGAATGGGAATCGAACTCACAACAATCACATTTACAGACGATATTAATTTCACATACATCCTCCTTTCATATATTTTTATAACTAAGATTCACTTACTATATTAATGCTCTATTGGTCAATAAGCATCTCTAAATAACTATCAACCTAAAACCGACCTTATTTATATGAAAATTAAGTTCAAATTTAAATAACCTTTTATATTACTTTCATACATGTTCTTGTAAAATCATAGTAAATTTGTTACTACGATTTTAGGCTTTATTTTAGGGAGTTAAGGTTGAATTTAAAATGTACCAGGAAGTAAAATTGGATAAAGCACAGGTTGTAGGGTCGTGGGAAGTCAAGACGGTTTATTTTCTGTTATTAGAGTGTTACTTTTTTTTTTTTTTTGGTTTTACAAGTGTTAGTGGGTTATTGGGTATGACATAATGTAATAATGTAATTGTTTTTTTTTGTTTTAAAATTAAAGGTTATGTCATTATCATTTTTATTTGATGTCAAAGCGCGGCGTTGAGTTCCGCCACTTGACATGTGATGTCTTAAAATGGGGTGGAAAGTAACCGAGTGTCTTGTCACTGGGTTAAAGCGTGAAGATGCTTTTTCATAGACGTGTATATGTTAATTAATTATTTGTAGATGGTGACTAACGGTAGCGTATACAATTAATGGTAAGTGTCCTTTTTGCTCCATTTTCAGTGGAATATCAGGATATTCTCTTTCAGTACTCTTCTTTACTTCCTAACGAAATTTCAGTTTTCTAAATCCAATAATTTTTCATGAAGTAGCTAACATAGTTGTTGATTTGATTCCCATTCGGGGAGTTCTATATTTAAATTATTTTCATATCCCTCTCTGCTAAATACAAAGGAAGCGTTGAGTTCCACCAATCACCAATCAGGTAAATATAAGCGCAGCGTTGAGTTCTGCAAATCACAGTACAGTGTCTCAAATTTCGACTAAAACTAGAGAACGCAGTGTCTTAACTCTAGATTCTTTCTAACTACCCTTCTATAAGAAAAAGTGAAGCTCAAAGATATCTATCCATCATCTATTAATATTATATTATAGGCTATAGTATAGTATAAATTATGCAATTAGTACCGACTCGTTAATGATAAGTTTTATGTTCATATGATGATGGGATGGTTTGGTGCGCGTGCGCATTGTTTATGAACGACAATATTAACGTGACGGGTGGAGAAAGTTCTATTTTTTTATATTGGCGACAAAAAAATATGTTTTTTTTTCTTTTAGTGATAAAACACTATGTTTTTTTATGATATTGGTGACGTCATAGCCGAGAAGGACGTATTTTTAATCTTTTTATAATTATAAACATGACTGGTTGTGGGTTTGATACTTTCGGGTAATGATTATTGGTTTTTACTCAAAGTATAATAATTATTATACTTTGGGTATTTGAATTATTTTCATTTATTCGCTCTAATAAGAAAAATGACGATTTTAGGTGGAAAGTGGAGTACAGTGTCTAGATACTAGTGTCTAGTGTCTATATACTAAGCTCACTTAACTAAACGCAATAAAAAAAGACGATCTCTATATATATAAAACGCTTCAGTTGTAAAGTGATTGACAGACAACGTACAAGTGAAATTATGGGAAAGCTAAAATTTGACGCGTAGGCTCCTTGGGGAGTGTTGGGGACTAAGAGAGGATTTCTACGAAAACGGTATTTTTAGTTTTATAGTCCACGCAAAGAAGAAAGAAAGTCGCGTGATAAAGTTAGTGTCTAATAAATTCTAAATCGTTCTCGTACAATGTGAACATGTTATAACCGTTTGATCGACCGCCGCCTTTTACTTTATAACAAAATAAAAATTTAATTATTAATTTTTCTTTCATTAACATGCTAATAGTGGTTTCATCTATCTATATAATAGCGAATTTGGTCCGAAACCAATAAATTTTGATTAAGTCATTAAAAAATAATACCCATATTTATATTTTGGATTATCTCGATATATTAATAATCGATATTTTCAATCGATTAATACGAGTTTAGTGGATTAATTATTATATCGATTTTTATTGTGGGGATGTGAATATGAGGAACGTGTTTCGTGGGAGATTTTTTTTTAATATGGCCAGATGATTGCTTTTTATTAATTTCTTCTGAACTGATTAGTTTTAATGTGATATATGCTATTATTTTAAATTAATTTAGATTTTTAGGCCAATCGTAGCGCAGAGGCAGTGTGTGACTGTAAACACGACAGGTTATGGGTTCGATTCCCAATCCAGGAAATGAAAATTTTAGATAATATTTAGAATATTCATTTCAAGGTGCGGCGTTGAGTTCCGCCACTGAGCTAGCAACTCTTTGATTTGGCGGAAAGTGGGAAACGGAAATCGAATCGAAAAAAGAACGGAGTGTACCATGTACAAACAAAAACCATTTGCCCATCCTGCTACGCGCGGGATAAGGCGGTAAGCTATATAAAAAAAAATATTTTTATGGCAGGCATAGCGTAACTGCGATCTGGTTCGGCTAATATGGTTACGTGTTATAGATAATATCTATCTATTGAAAAATTGAAGAACTTAGTAACTGTGGACGAGGCGAAAGAAGTATGCAGGGACCGTAGCGTTTGGACAACATGCAATTTTATGGTAAAGAATAGAATTGAATACAATATTCTTTATTTCAAACAAAAGATTACAAATTGCACGACAACAAAATAAACGATATGAAGTATTTGACGGCGGCTTTTATTGCTTTAAGTAATAGATATGATGTAAATTATACTTTTAAATAGAGCTTTTATTTGGGGGTCGATTGATTTCAATTCTTTCCTTTTTTTAGTTGGCCTTCCATATTTTAGATTCATACATTTTATGTATGCAAGAATGCAGGGTTACATTGCGTGGGATTGGCGCAACTTAACACTGCTTTTTTTTTTAACCTGAACATAGAAATAAAAAAAATCTTCTGAATGGAAATCGAACCCACAACCTATCTCGTTTATAGCTAGACGCGATTAAAATATGAAATATCGATAATTAGCACAAATCTTCAAATAATAATTAATACAAAAATATCGATTAATTAATCGATTTTATTTCACGCCAATTATAATACCTGATTGATTCCATACATTTAATCTTAGATATGCTATTATTTTTTGCATTCACTGATTTTTTATAGATACCGATGAGCTAGTAAATCATTAAGAGGGCACTTGAGCCGGACATCGTGTTATGTAAGTGTAAAAAGGTCGCAGATTCACATCCTGTTCGCCTTGATATAATTAGTGTTTTAGTTTTTTGTTTGATTTTTTTTTTGTTTTAGAGATAGCAAGGTTGTAATTGCTTTGTACAGTGTTTATGATTGTAGTGTACGATATTTTTTTTTTTTTTTTTCGCTTCACGCTGTACCCCGCACATAGCAGAGTAGACAAAAGGAACCTGAGAACCTAGTCTTTTTCTAATAATAATTGTTAAAAAATATCAATTAACGACTATCCCGTTAGGGATAAGCCGCTGGACTCGAACCCCAAGCCTTTTGAGTACTGTTTAATGTTAACAACAAAAATACATAAGTAGTTATAAGGGTATAGGAATTTGGACGCAGATGGATAACAACGCATGGCTTAGTGGTCGGAGTACTTGAGCTTCGCGGCTTCAAGTTCCACTGAGTTTAAACATTTTATACCTTTTCTAAAAAATATATTTTGTATTCAAAATTTAAAAAAAAAACACGTTTCTTCTCTGCAAATAGTGGTTAGATATACTTTAAGAGAATTTGTGGCGGTTTTCTTTCAAACTATGTTTTGTTTAACATTTCCTCATGTCTATTCAGGCCGGCACCTCCCGCATCGGCGCAAGAACATAACGGATCGCTAAGTGGCCAAAGGCGCAAACAGTCTATGGTACGGTTTGCATAACCTGTACTTTAAGTCACTTTAAGTGTATTTTTGACTCTATTTTTATGTGTTAAGGTCCAAAATTGTATGGGATTTGAGTAAAATGTTTACTTAACTAATGAACATCTAACTGAGTGGTCGTAATCTGTGGTCACTTGTCATTAAACATTGTATCTGGTTGAGGGGTCACCAAACTTTTTTTAGATGCAACAGTATTTTTTTTTTAATATAATGTATTTTTTGTATAGCAGGATAGTTAAAAAGAGCGTAGTGTCAAGACACTCCGTTATACACTTCCAGTACGTACATACATACTTACATAAATAGCTTCACGCTGTATCCCGCATATAGCAGGGTAGGTAGAGGGAGCATTAACACACTCCGTTCCCCACTTTCCGCCGAATTGAGGCATGGCGTGCCTAGTGGCGGAACTCAAAGCCGCGCTTTGTCTTGTTACCAAGCCCAGGAATAGACGCAATGCCTCAATTCGGCGGAAAGTGGGGAACGGAGTGTCTTAACACTAGGTTCCCTCTGCCTTCTCCGCTTTATGCGGGGTACAGCGTGAAGCTATGAATGGATGAATGAAGTTGTTTTTTTTAAATCCTTAATTAGTTATTTGTTTAAACGCATAAATCTTTGAAAGAACTAGATTTATTTGATTTTTTTTTTCTAATTATGATAGCCAGAGTAATGTGGAAAGCTATAGGCTATAAAGCACTATACCACTATATTTATCATACTACTACAAATAAAATAATTAAGATTTTAACAAAAAAAAAAGAAAATCGATATCAAACCAAATGCACTAAAAATAAAAATTACAAATAACTCAAGAACTAAACAGTAAATATTCACTAAATTGAAATGGAATCACATCAAAAGCACGAGCTATCATATAAAAAAAAATATCAATAATAAGTTATACAGTAACACATAGAAAAAAAAACAATAAAATTGAGAACCCTTCTTTTTTAAAAATCGGTTAAAAATTAAAGCACACGTTTATAGCCAATAAATTCCTTAGACCAGTTTTCTATAATAAAGGCAATCAGAATTCAATTTACTTCAGTCATATAGTCCATAGTGTGAATCAGTATAAATCACGAGTGCCCGTGAATGGTCCTAGGTTGATGTCTGTGACAGCTAATATTATTTCTATGAAATGGGGAATTGCTCACATTCATGTGTAAGATTGATCATCTATATATAAATACGTGAAGCAAAAACTTTGGATCCCTTTTTACGAAAATTACGCTGATGGAGGAGCATGAAATTTGGCACACTTACAGTTTATGTAGAGAAGGAGTGCAGAATGCTAACATTTTTTTAAAATAATGCATAAAAAGTATATTAAATTATTAAAATAAATGTTACACGCACTACCATGGTTTGACATCCATGTTTAAATCAATATCAATACAATCATGTATAAAGTGACATATAAGTCACTACGCAATGACACATATCATGACGGACACATATCATAAAAGCGTGAATCTTTCCAGGGTAGGCAGAGAGAACTTAGTGTTTAGACACTCCGCCTTGTTTTATCAAAAAAAAAAACAAAGAATAGATCTTCGTCTTTTTTTTTGATTCGGCAGTATTTTTTTGTGCGTTACGGCATAACTCTTTATTGGATGAACCATTTTTGATTATTCTTATTTATGATAGCTAGTGCTTCTAATGTGATCCCCCCATTTAGATTTAGTTAAGATCAGACAAATAGTTTTTGAGTTATTTGTAATAATAAAGCTATTATACTACTACTACTGTTACTTTTTATTTCATTTGATTTTAAGTCGATTTGATTGTCTTTATATTTATGTTAAATTTCAGGCAGCTCTCTATTTATTACATCTAAATTAAAACATACATACATACATAGCTTCACGCTGTATCCCACACACAGCGAGGTATGCAGAGAAAACCTAGTGTTGAGACACTCAGTTCCCCACTTTCCGCCGAATTGAGGCATTGCGTGCTGATTGGCGGAAATCAAAGCTGCGCTTTGGCTTGTTACCAAACATAATATATAATAATTATTAACTTTTTTGAATTAATACAATAATTTTCTTCGGTTACTTAGTTGGTTAATAGTGATAGAACTAAGATGGAAATAGATATTATAATACCTTGCTTTTATTAATTACCCTCACACGAGAACAAAACCTACGTCCTCCCATTATTTCCATAGTCCTTCATTCGTTCCTCTAATCTTAGCATTCAATACAGTACATATTTGACCGCGAGTTTTTGCACAACTGACCAAATGAATCGATTTCTATGTAGATCACATATCCTATTGTTTTAAAGCGCCATCTCTTATATATTGATGTAAGTTTGTTAAGGGCGATTACAATAATAAGACAGATTAATAAATATATAAATACTAGCTGTCACCCGCGGTTTCACTCGCGTGGCTCAATAGCCGTCGACATTACATACAATAGCGTAGCGTTAATTTGAAGACTGGCTCGTTGGAAGCGAAATAATAAAAGAACAAACTAAGCTAAATTTGTAGACTTGAAGAAGTTAGATTTTCAAATTTCTTACCAGGCTTTCATGTCTGCCAAAATATAAAAAGTGTCCTACGTTCTTTTTAATATTTTTTTTTTTTATGGATAACGGTTGGCAAACGAGCAGAAGGACTACCTGATGGTAAGTGGATACCTTCGCCCATGAACATCTACAACACCAGAGATGTTGTAGATGCGTTGCCAACCTAGAGGATACAGATGGAAGAGGAGGACAATGTAGTATTCCGTTCTAGGAACCACCACATTTTGGGGAAAGGATGGGTGGGAATGGGAAAAACCTGGCTTACATGCCATCGAACCGGAACACATCATAAGATATTTGGCGGTTCGTCTTTGACATGATAGTGGTCGCGAGCCAGACGGAGGACGAACCTCCTACCACCAAACAAAATATAATATCTCTATATCTCTTTAATATCTCTAATATAATTTGAGTACCAAATTTCATGATAATCGGTTTAGCAGTTTTGGTGTGAAAGTGTAATAAACGAACTTACCTACACATTTATAATATTAGTAGGGATCGTAAAACGCAGTGGCGAATTTATAGTTTTTTAAGGTATAGACTGTATTATTACTATATTTTACTTATGTTGAAAAGGGGCAAGTTTATTTAATTTGTCACCCCTAAATTAGCCCTAGGCAATAGCTTCTCAGCCTGCTGGTAAATTCAGGCTTTGGTACATTTGTACCATATGTATATTGTAAAATTATAAAAAAAACGACAATAAATATAATAAAAAAATAATAATGGCAAGGCAAAACGCAGCGTTGAGTCCCGCCACTCAACACATAATGTCTGAAATTCAGGTGGTAACGAAACGGAGTGTCTTGCCACTAGGATTTTATGACTATCTATGTTTAAGCTCTTGTCGCTAGTCTGTACCAAGCCTAAAATATCAACCGATGCCAAAATATATGGTAAATTCTACGTAAAACGACTGTTAAGTATCAATGTGATCTGTAGATTGATTCGTTTAGTGACATCATATTATAATGGCAAAGATACCGCACCTACTATTTGAATTGTATAACAATTTATATTTATAAAGCTTTCGTGATTGTTATGTGAAATATCTATAAATGTACTAAATACCTACTGGATGTTGTTTTTGTTACAGGTTAACGCTTTATTCCGCATTAGGTTGACTATGACTAGAGAGAACGTAGTGTTAAGACACTCCGTTCGCCTAATTTCCCCATTTGAGATACATGCGTGTTAAGAGGCGAAATTGAATATCGTGTTTTACTTAACCAGGGAAATGAAAAAATCGAAGGCGACGTTAGGCTAATATAATTTGGCAAGGTAGAGACGGAAGCTCTGGCAGTGGAGACGTGCTTTTATAAGCATTTAAAAGGGCCCCTGTACACTTAGATCATAAGTCCCATGTCAATCTCAGAGTCACCTGCATGGTGAATACATGGAATGTCGAGTTTCTTTATGTAAAAAAAAATATATATGCAACGTGCTATGTGCAAATTTGGAAAGACATTATTTATTACACTATAAAATAATAAAAATATTACAAAAATAATTAGTAATTATTTTTACTTACTTAGATATCCTAACTAAAAACTATTATATTTAAAAAAACAGTTTCACGGATTATCCCGTATAGCAGGTAGCCAGAAGCAAGCTAGTGTCAAGACATTCCGTGCCTACAACATTGCGTATTAAATGCCAAAACTCAATGCACCATTTTGTCTTATCAAAGCAGAAATTGATTGTTTCATTCGTTCCCCTGAGTGATAATCGAACCCACAATCGACCACGTAAACAAACTCTGTCCCACTACACCATAATAACCTCTAAACTAATATCAATAAAAAAAACAAAATTCTTAAAAACAATTTAAAAAAACGTATTTGTTTGTTTTCCCAAATCACGTGACATAGGTGCTTACGTTTCAACACCTACCTTTATTAGCAGTCCACTCGCGACAAACACTTGATTGATAATTCACCAAGCAAATCCTTAAGTTAGCTTTTATACCTCATGTACAGTTAAATTAAACCTTTCAGTTAAAATATAAGGTTCAATTTTAACTGTTAACTGGATAATTAAGTGATGACGGCGAAGCACGCGAGAAAAATTAATAAATTCTTATTGTATATTCTTTGTACGATGCCTTATGTAAGTTTAAGTGGTTCATTGGGTCAATGTACGTAGCTACGGTTTAATAGATCGATTGTGATATATTTGTGTATTTCGTACACGATTTAATGCACCTCGCTCAACAATGTTTGAGTGCATTTCCATAGGAATTATTCGTAGTGTTATTTCCAAAACATGAAAAATTTAAAGACGTATTTGGTACACGTAGTGTGTGTATGACAAACACATTATTGTGTGTAATATTTATTTCATAAGTATGTATTTCCAATGCATTGTTGTTAAATATATTGGATTTTTAAACTCCTTCTCCAAAAAGACTTTGAATTTGTCAAATTTCTATCTCTTTCGTTCGCATATTTTTCTTTTTTGTTTGTGTACATTTGCATAAAATTTATTTGCAATGTTGTTTCCAACATAATCAATACATGTATGTGTTTGACATACACTTAATAGAAGATATATCAAACACATGGTATTGAGTGTAATTTCAACAAAAAAAGAAACCGATGTCTAAGAAAAGGCAAAAAAATCTCAAACCACTAATATTTTCTTAAAAATTTAATTAGGACCACATCATAAGCATTTAATTCACCCATTAAAAATATATGCAAAAACACAGCCGAATTGATAATCTTCTCTTTTTTTGAAGTCCATTAAAAGCCCTGTCGTGGCGCAGAGGCACAAGCGTGCGACTGTAAACGCGACTGGCTGTGGGTTCGATTCCCACTCCAGAAAATCTAAAAGCTTAAATTTTAATTTCTTGGTCTTGGTAACAAGGCAAAGCGTGGCTTTGAGTTTCCCCACTCAGCACGCAATGCCTCAATTCAGCGGAAAGTGGGGAAAGGAGTGTCTTAACACTAGGTTCTCGGGTTCCCTCTGCCTACCCTGCTAGAAACGGGACACAGCGTTAAGCCAAAAAATAAAAAATAAATAAAAATAGGCTTACTGACTACTAAAAGAAATAGTAATTCAATTTTTTACATTTTTTTTTAACATTTCTTTTGTACATTTTTTTTTAAATTTATGTAACGACAGATACTAAGTTTAATGTATAAACAAAATTAACCAGAGAAAAAAAGAGGCAAGTTCCATAAATCTTACCATAAAAGACGTTACGATAACTTTAAACGTATTCTCAAAAACCAAGAATTTTAACTAATTACGAAACAACTAATTAAAAATCAACCGACTTTCACCGGACTTAAGTTAAACAAGTAAATCGATGGCTAACAAATGGTTAAGGCACTTACGAAATCATTTAAATCGAATAAAAGGTGTTATATGACCATGTACACCAATAAGAGAGACAATAAATTATTAGGGCCATCGTGGTGGAGTAAGACAATATTTGATTGTTAAAGCACGGCGTTGAGTTCCGCCAGTAACAAGCAATATGCCGAATTATGACGGAAAATAGAGAAAGGAATATTTTCGCACTAGGTTATCTTTATCCTCCAAATAAAAAAATCGTGAAGCTTCAAAACAAAATAAACGACGATATCATAACACATAGATGAAGTGTCTGATTCATAGAAATATCTATATTTAAATTATTTTCTTTAACCAAATCTTGGTCAGAACACGGCGTTGAGTACCGCCAGTAACAAGCAATATATCAAATTAAAGTGGAAAATCTAGAACGTAATATTTTTGACACCAGGTTCTTTCTAACACACTATGTTAAAAAATATAATAATGCTCTCTTAGCTAGAAATGTCTAAGTTTTGAGAGTGTACACAAATCTTGGTCAGATACACGGCGTTGAGTTCCGCAAACACATCATATTAATTGAATATGGAAAAAAGGAAATTCCTTTAGAAACATGACACCAAGACATGGTGGCCAGTTCAATATAACCTATCAATAAATCCAATAAAAAATGCATATTTCGTTCCCATTGGAAAAATACCGACTGGATAAAAAATAGTTAACATTATTTATTCAACGTAATAAACAGATAATGCTCTATAAAAGCGCATATAAAATATGTTAAAGGTAACACTTTGGTTATAAAAAATTTCAACTATGAGTGAAAAGATTGAAATAGGTTAGGGTTGCCACATACTTGCGACAATGTATGTAGGAAAAAACGTTTTTTTTTTTTTGAAGTTTTAAAGTGTTATTCACTGAGATAACGAAAACGCGAAAAAAGAGCTAATATTTATTATTAGCAACTTCTTGCTTTATTTGGCATTGTAAGGTTAATCAGAGTGAACGTAGTGTCAAGACACTCAGTTCGCATGAATAGTGAATGAGTCACTTGTAATGCTACACGCATTAAAAATGACTTTTGATAGTGATATTTACCATCTTTTGTTTTGCTTACCTTTTAAATTTTAAAATTAAACTAGAACCAGCTGCGGAAAACGTGTAACGTGGCGTTAAGTTCCACCAGGCAATACGTGTCTATTGTCTCTATTTCCAGAAAAAGTGGGAAACGAGTGTATCATATTTAATTTTTCATTTTTCCATTCTAGTAAATCTGGCCAAATTTGGCTGACACTAGTTTCTCCTTAACTATACCCTCTTATGTATATATATATGTTATTTTTTATATATATATACATACATATATGGCTTCACACTGTATCCCGCATATATCAAGGTAGGCAGAGGGAACTTAGGGTTAACACACTCCGTTCCCCACTTTCCACCAGATTGAGGCATTGCCTGTTGAGTGGCGGAACTCAACGCCGCGCTTTGCTTTGTTACCAAACCCAAGTAAATCGATGGCTAACAAATACTAAATTTTACATTACCTGGAGTGGGAATCGAACCCACAACCTGTCGCATTTACAATCGCTCGTGTCTCTGCGCAACGAGAGGCGTATTTTTTAAAAAATAAATATTATAAAAATCGACAGTGTGCACCTCCTAACTTTCGATCAAAACGTCCAGCGGTGAAATCATATCAAAGCCATACACTAACCTATCAATGTCGCGGTACAAGTGATTGTTGTAATGACAATTTATGTAATATATGTAAACCAGCCCGATAACTGAGCACTGTCTAATAGGACCACCCGTGTGACTGACCGATTTCGTGTTAATGTTTATTTTTAGATGTATACAAAGCTTTTTATATAGAGTTAACTTATAATAAATATATTGAATGATAGAAAAATAACAAAATATAATGTTATTACGAATAACTCAAAAACTAGCTGTTAGGTCTTAAATAAATTTAAAAGCTTAGACACTGCACGGAGTGTCTTAACACTAGGTTCCCTCTGCCTACCCTGCTATATGCGGGATACAGCGTGAAGCTATGTATGTATGTATGCTTAGACAATTTTCAAAAGGCACGGGTTCGAGTTAAGCCATCGATACTTTACATTACAGCTATTGTCAACACTTTAAATATATTAAAAAATATATATATTAAATATTTATTTAGCGAATAGACTTCTCTTCATACTCTATTCATTAAGCAAATTCAAAAAAGGAGGAAATTCAACTGTATTTTTATGTGTGTTACCGCATATCTTTTTACTGGGTGAACCAATTTTCATGATTTTTTTTTATACCTAGAGCTTCTAATGTGGTTTAATTCAAATATAATTAAGATCGGTTCGGTTGTTTTTTGAATTATTCCTAATAATTTTACTTTTTAGTGCATTTTATTAAAATCTTAATTATTAAGGGCAAGTAAGGCACAAGCGTGCGACTGTAAACGCGACAGGTTGTGGGTTCGATTCCCACTCTAGGAAATGTAGTAATTTCATTTCCTGGGTTTGGTACAAGGCAAAGCGCGGCGTTGAGTTCTGCCACTCAGCACGCAATGCCTCAATTCGGCGAAAATTGGGGAACGGAGTGTTTTAACACTAAGCGCTCAGGTTCCCTCTGTCTACCCTGCTATATGCGGGATACAGCGTGAAGCTAAAAAAAAAGGACTTCTCACTTAAACGTAACTTAACACCGCACTTAACCTAACTTTAGTATCATAATTGAAAATACAACAATTATAATGCCATAGTCAAATACATCTCAAATAGAAAACGAAAGTTAATTAATTTGTAATGATGGTTTAAAAGAACGAAGATTTATATATCATATTAGTCACAATCGAATGGTTATTTTTTATTATGTAACACGATATGTTACTACAAAACGTTAATTGAGCAAGAAATATGGGTATACAGTAATGAGATATTTAGTTAGACTAGTTAAGCTTTGTGGCGTTGCGTGGAATTCTTATAGCTTTTTTTAGAAAACGTATAAAAAATTGATCGCAGCGGGACTCGAACCCGTGCCTTTTGGAAACCGCCAAAGCGCCCTGACTGCTGTGTCATTCGTTCTTATCCAGCAGTGTTGAAATTGTTATGCTTGTTATTGTTAGGCTTGTTATATATTATTTTTGTTGTAAGCATCTCTGTAGAGAGATTTTATAAATTTCTGCTACCCCAACGATTATTTCTAAAAATAACTTAAATATATTTTGACATTATTATTAGTGGGACCATTTAAAATTTTATATATCAGACACAAGCGTGTGACTATAAACGCTACAGGTTGTGGGTTCGATTCCCACTCCAGGAATTGGAATTTTTCTTTTCCTGGGTTTGGTAACAAGGCAAAGCGCGGCGATGAGTTCCGCCACTCAACACACAATACCTCAATTCGGCGGAAAGTGGGGAACGGAGTGTCTTAACACTAGGTTCCCTCTGCTTACCCTGCTATATGTGGGATACAGCGTGAAGCTATGTATGTATGTGTGTACGTAAATTTTTTCGGCTTAGAAATAAAATTAAAATTCTCTATAGCTATGCACTAATATTAACATTTATAGTTTTTATCAATAAAAAATATTGGATGACAAAGTTTAAATTTAAAAAATATATAATTTTTCGGGAACAATTAATAATTTTTTTCGTCTCTGTCTCTCTCTCTCTCTCTCTCTCTCTACCTCTATCTATCTTTTTCTATTCAGTCTAACATTAAAATAGTAACTCAAGAATAGACGAATAACACAATAATATTTCATTTTAATGATAAAAGACATAAACACTTGTTCGAGTTCCTGTTATATTGAGTGAATTACCTGAACGAGAGCCAGGGAATGCGGATTAGCTACGAAACGTGTGGCCATCGCATATAAACGTATTAGGTTTCCTGTACTGTATCAAACATACTATGTTAGACCAACGCTGGTAAGCTGTGTAATGTTGTTTGATTTTGAACGCAAGTGGTTGTGGGTTCGATTCTCCTTATTGAGGGGGCCACCATAAGCCATTTTAATGAGATTTTCCGCCTGGTAAGTGGCAAAGCAAGGCGTTGAGTCCTGGCTCAATCAACACGCAAAACGTTTTTAATTCACGGAAAGAGGATATTGTTGCAACTGGCTAGAGGGAAAATATTCGACTGAAATAACTATAGTTGAAATTTTAACACAAAAATGAAACACACTAACTACCAGAAAAGTGCTGACTCTCAGAAAGCAAAATTATTGTAAATAAAATAATCCTGTTTTTGAAAAAAATTACTGCTCATGATCCTAGTAAAACATTATGCAGTAAGACATATTTTCTTTGTGGTGAGGTGAGGCTCTCGTCCTCCGTCTGGCTCATGACCACTATCATGTCAAAGACGAACTGCCAAATATCTTATGATGTGTTCCTCTGATGGCATGTAAGCCAGGTTTTCCCTCTCCCACCTATCCTTCCCCAAATGGGGTGGTTCCTGATATGGACTACTGCACAGTCCCCTCCCCTTCCATCTATTCTAGTTATGCAAACGCATGCTAAATATTCCTGGTGTTGTAGAGGTTCATGCTAGCGTAACCACTCTCATCATCAGGTGGTCCTTCTATCACTGTTTGCCATCCTTTATCCATAAAAAAAGTAAATATATATATAAAAATGAAGTTGAATTTTGAAAACTCTCCTCTTTTTAAGTCAAAAATATGATTTAGGTGAATATCTAGTATTACTTTTTTTGTATCTTTGCTAATAAAAATAATACAACTGAATAAATTAATATGACATTAACTTTTCTAATATAGAAAATATGTACATGGAACAAAGAAAAAGCAGCTTTCTTGCTTTATTTTAGATAGAAACCCAGGCTGCACCATTCATTCTCCATTCTCGACGTCGCCCCCAATCTTGATGCATTATCTACCAAATAGCGAATATGCGAGAATGAAAATAATTAATCCATATTTAACCGGCTTAGAAAATATATTTTTCACGTGTGGATCAATTTTGTTGATCCTTTTAAATAATAACTAGTTAATAGTAGTTTCTGATGTGGTCCCATTGGGTAAATTAGATCAGACAAATAGTTATTCGTTATAATATTACTTTTTATCAAAGTTTCTAATTTTCGAGTATTCCTATTTATTTAGAAAGATAAATTCTTTTCCTCTACAAAAAAAAATATTAGAACTGAACAATTAATATAACATTAACCTTTCTACCATACAAATACATGAATTCAAACATAAATATTCATAACATAAATAAACAAAACAGCATTTTGACATCACTATATAGTAAAGCTGGAAGGACTTGGTGGTCATTCAATGCAATTTAGAAACACTTGAATGGCGCTGTTTGTAATGTACTTTCAAATTTAGTACCGACTACATGCAGGAAAATATTAGAGTTCTCAGAAATGTAGTGATGCGTCACTATGTTTTATGGTTAGTGATAAAGAATAAGTGAAGAAATTTTGTACTTAAAGGAATAATTTTGTATTTGCAGAGCTCAACGCCGCATTTTGTGTTACTAGAGAAGGAAAATGAAAATTATTTAAATGGTCCTCGAGTTAGAATCAAATCTACAATAATGGTGTTTCCAATTACTTGCTATATTACTGGGTACGGTGGTCTAATCGTAAATATTTAACAATAATAAAAATAATCTAAATTTTATTAAAAATAGAAAATGGACTTCAAATAAAATGCACTAACAAGTAAATTAATTATGAATAATTCAAAAATTGCTTTACTGATTACTATATTAGTAGTTAAAGAATATATATTAAAGCATACTATATGAATAGTTACCTTTGACTATAATACTATATTATATTAGAAATTAAAGAATCATCTATCACATAAAAAAATCTCATCAAAATTGGTACACCCAGTAAATAGTTATGTGGTCATACACATAAAAAAATACAATCAAATTGAGGAGAACCTCCTTCATTTTTAGCTCACTTCTAATTTTTATATGAGCTAGTGCTTCTGATATGGTCTCATTTTTTTACAAATTTAGTTAATATCTCATGAGTAGTTTTTTTTGAGATATTCGTAATAATCTTATATTTTAGTGCCTTTTTTTTGAAATCGGTTAAAAACAAACCAAAGCCACTCACCTAAATTCCCCAGGAAAATATAAAATAATATAATAGCCTATACATGTAATATGTAAATTGTGAGGCTCATCATAAATAGTACGAAATTGTAATTCAAAATGCGTTAGTCAACATATCAGAGGCACCGATAGTTGCTCAGCGGGTGGCTGCGCGTGCGCATCTATCGTTCTACTTTATAGAGAACATACGGAAAAGGGCTATTACAATTTAGAATTTTCTAAATCTATATTTACATATTTTCAAGTGATAATGGATAGGCGAAAGGTCGTAAAGAACCTATTGGAGTGAAACATGGGCTATGACACAAGGTCCATATTGTCCAGGTAGCTAATAAGATTGGCAACAAATACATTATTGGGAGCGTCAGGGTACGTGGCATCGCCAAAAAACTGCAAGAAAGCAGGCTTAGATTATACAAATACGTACAGAGAAGATCTTCTGTGTATATCGAGAATATAACCATGGATATAATCTCTGGGTCCAGATGCAGACGAATACCTACGACGAGATGGATGTCATTAGGAAAGACATCAACGTATTCAACATTTTCGTGGATGACGTTTCTGATAGGGCGAAGTGGTAGGTAATGAGAAAAGTAAAGAAAGCAGACTAGTAGAGAGAGAGAAAGAGATTGGAGAGGAGAGAGACCATTGCAGTGCAGTGAGAGACGACGTTATTGGGGATGAAACGCTAAAGCTGTAGTCTTGGTTGCGGGATCGATTCCCGCTGAGGGAACTAGGCACATTTAAACAACAATATTTTTAATTTCTCTGTTTCAATAAAACAGAGCACGACGTTGAGTTACGCCAGTTGACACGCAATGTCTCGAAATTGAGCGGAATGGGTCAAAAGTCTAAAAATCTAGTCCTAAAAAGTCTCATCCTAATCCCTAGCATCATGGAAAAATATTTGAAATTCTTGAAGTTTTCAAAGAAACGCAATCAAAAACTTGCTGGGGGCACATGTATATAATTAGGCGAAACGAATTGTGATAGAACTTTTATTAATTATTATAATCCTTCTTCGAATTCATTAGAAGAATCCATCTTGGTTGAGATCAATTTGAAAGTGAATTGAGTTTTTATGTGTGAACCTAATGAATATCTTAAGTTAGCCTTATATTTAAAAATGATGCAACAGTATTTTGAGGAAAAACTAAAATATAAATTAAAATGATTTTGGGAAAGCGGCGAACGGAGTGTCTTGATACTAAGTTCTCTCTACATACACACGTGCGACTGTAAACGTGACAGATTGTGGGTTCGATTCCCACTTCAAAAAATAGAATTTTTCATTTCCTGTGTTTGGTAACAAGGCAAAGCGCGGCGAATTCGGCGGAAAGTGGGGAACGGAGTGTCTTCACACTAGGTTGTCTCTGCCTATCCTGCTATCAGCGTGAAGCTATGTATGCGAAACAAATCCTCTTAATCATAGATATTTTTTTACTTTAAAATTATCAAAGAAAGCTCTAAAACTATTATAATCAGAATTCAAACCTCACACAAAATACTCTAAATTTTAGCCACTTTAAAAAACTTGTTAAGTTAACACAACCTTATAAGGCTACTTAATTACACCTACATAAAATTTTCCATACATAACTGAGAAACGCTACTGATTAAGAAACAAAATTCCTACGCCTATTCCGATTAGTATCGGTACCAATTTTTATATCACAATTTTATATGAAAAATATATATGTGGTTGCAACCTAAAGAGTGTTAAGTCCAAAATCGTGAAAAACGAATTTGAAATTTCTTTTTTTATTTTATAGCTTCACGCTGTATCCCGCTAGCAGAGGGATATAGCAGGGGCATAAAGAACCTAAGAACCTAGTAACACATTCCGTTCTCTTAAAGTCAAAGTCAAATAATGTTATTTAAAATAAGAAGTTACATGCTTCATTTTTTGAACGTCAAATAATTTATCACCGGTTCACTAAATTTATTGCCTCAGACCTGAGAAGAACCGGCGCAAGAAACTCAGCAGGCTTTTTTTTATTCGTCAATTCTTAAGATTTCCGTTACCTACTTTCCGTTGAATTATCTTTTCGCTGACGGATGTATGTGCACATTGACAGATGTTGACAAAATCAAGTAAATACTTTAATTTTTTTTTAGTTTCACGTAGTATCCCACACATAGCAAGATAGGCAGTGGGAACTTGAAAACCTAGTAAGACACTCCGTCCTCTAAATATTTCCATTACCCACTTTCCGTCGAATTGGAATTTTGCTAAGAAAAAAAAATTGATTCAATGTAGACCTAAAAAGCCACCGTATATACATTCGTTCAACAGGTTAATACTTCAAAAATTTTTTTTAGGTTCATACTGTATCCTGCACATAGCAGGGTAGGAAACCTGAGAACCTAGTGAAACACTTCGTTCTCTTAAGGTCCCCACTTTACACCGAATTGAAATTTCGCTAAGAGAAATTACAAATTCATATAAACCAAAAAAGTTACCGTATATAAATAAAAAAATAGATGACAGGTAAATATTTCCGAAATTAATATAACGATTTTGGAAAAAATAGCAAAGAATTAATTTATATTTCTCAAAATCAATATTTTTGTACTTAACACTCTTTACTCAGCCACAGATATATCTACAGGCAAATTTTTATTTGACGACTATAAAAGTGTGATTACCGCGATAATCACTGAAGCTACAAGAATTGGTTTTGGCAAAGTAATTACTAAGTAATCAGTCTATGTATTAATTGGCTACTGGTTGATTTGTTGGTAGCCTGAGGTGAATTTTTAATTATTTTATTATTAATTCTTAACTAGATGGTAAAGGATTTTGCGTTATGTATTTATATTGTAATCGTTTTACCAACTTCAAAGTAAAGGCTATCATTTGGATTATAAAAAAAAATTATGTGAGTTATCACATAACATTTAGCTTCACGCCGTATCCCGCATACAGCAGGGTAGGCAGAGGGAACCTAGTGTTATGACACTCCGTTCCCCACTTTCAACCGAATTGAGGCATTGCGTGCTGAGTGGCGGAACTCAACGCCGCGCTTTGCTTTGTTACCAAACCCAGGAAATTGATGATATTTTTTTAATATGATAGATTTTATCATATTTGAATGAAAATCTTTAGCTGTATATAAATCCTCGATCTCTTATAGAATTATGTTTACCCAACTTAAAAAAAGGAAGAAGGTTCTCAATTCAACAGTAATTCTTTATGTATGTTATGTATTATTGTATAACTTTTTATTGAGTAAACTTATTTTGATGATACATTTTTTATATGATAGCTAGTACTTCTGATTTAGTCTGTATGTAGTCCTATTTAAATTTAGATAAGATCTGACAATTAGTTTTAGAGTTATTCGTAATAATGTAACATTTTAGTGGATCTTTTTAAACCTCTTTTTTTATTAAAATCCTACCTACCTAACTTCACGCTTTATGCCTAGCGAGGTAGTCAGGGAGAACGGAGCGCCAAACGCTACGGTCCTTGCATACCTCTTTCGCCTCGTCCACAATCATTAACCTCTTCATGCATGCCCTCCGGGAAGTCCTCATGCTTTTTACGTGACCTTCCTCCAGTATCATTGATACTGTTCTCGAAAGTCAACCGAGGTCTCCCCTTACCCCTCTTGCCGCTCACATTTGCTTCATATATCTTTCTCTATTAAAATCTTAATAATTATAAAATATCTGTTAACATTTAACTAATGTTGATAGAAATTTAATTTTCCAATGTAACATTTAAAAACTGTATATGAATCGTCTCATGCATTCGTATTGGATAATTAGCTTGTAAAAGCACATTATCTAATGTTCGAATGGTAGCTTTTATAAGAAATTCTTGGTTGTTACAAAATGGAAGACTTAATTGAGTGTTGGTAACATATCTATGTACATATGTTAATTTTATATTCATGCTTTATCCCGCATAGCATAGTTGACAGAAAGAACATAGTGTCTAAACACTCTGGTCGTCCTAATCCGAGACATTGCGTTTTAAGTGGCGGAACTCAACGCCGCGATTTGGCTTACCAGAACTGGGAAATATACATATCTATAAATAAAACACTTGCGTTACTAAGTGACTAATAGACAACGTTCAGCCGAAACTACTGCTTTGAATAAGGAGATAAGGAAAGTGAATCTATTGTTAAGACACTCCATTCTTAACTTTTCCGTCGAAATCAAGATTGCCATTCCGGAATTAAGAAATGAAAATACATACAGAATATAAATACATAGCTTCACGCTGTATCCCGCATATAGCAGGGTAGGCAGAGGGAACCTAGTACTCGTATTAAGACACTCCGTTCCCCACTTTCCGCCGAATTGAGGCATTGCGTACTGAGCGGCTGAACTCAACGCCGCACTTTGTCTTGTTACCAAACCCAGAAAATGAAAATTTCTATTTTCTGGAGTGGGATTCGAACCCACAACCTGTCGCGTTTACAATCGCACACTTCCTTTACGGCACGACAGGCGTTATGAAAATATTTTAAATATAATCATTCCCTCGGATGGGAATCGAACCTACACCACCACCAATCATGCTTATAGTTCAAGATAGCTTCAAACTAAAACAAAAAAGCAAGACTAAAAGTTAATTTTCAAAAATTGAGTGCCAACTCCCGATCAAGTCACAAGCCGCAGCGGTAGGTCGTTATGATTACATACAATTTGATACAATTACGCTACCGTATATATCATTATTGTTTTCTGAGAAGCCTTGTAAGATAACTTCGACAAGTTTGATGCTTTTGATCGAGATTTTTATGATATTTTTTTTTATCTTCACGCTGTATCCCGCACATAGCAGGGTAGGCAGAGAGTACCAGAGAACCTAGTGTTAAGACATTCCGTTCTCTTTAACATTTCCGTTTCCCATTTTCCGCCGAATGAAGACAGAAAGAAAGATTTTTTTTGTGATAAATAAATGCTTATATATTTTTAACTGATTTGAAAAAAAAAAATAGGTTGTGAATTCATTTTTTTAGTGTGTTACCGCATAACTTTTTCTGGGTACTTTTTTATATGATAGCTAGTTCTGATGTGGTCTAGTTTAAATTTAAATAAGTTCTGGCGAGTAGTTTTAGTGAGTTATTCGTAATAATTGTTACGAATAACTCTAAGTTTTAGACTCGCCTAAAACATAAAGAATACATTCCCAATCCTTATCTCTTTTATTATTTATCAATATTTTTAACAGTACTACACCTAGTCCGTCCAGGACTCATTGGATATCTCCGCACAGGGAATCCTAGTGAGATATCCAAGGACTCACAAAACCTGACATTCCAGCGGTTTTCTTGCTCATTTTAGTGTATTTTCTTTTGGAATGTCAACATTTACTGTAAATAAATGTAATAAATAAATAAATAAATTGTATTTTAGTGCATTTTATTTGGATATATAAGAAATATACTTCTGTCGATGGCTTCTCAAGAAATTTCTATTACGAAAAATTTTATCCTTATAAAAATCCTTTAATTTAAGCAATTACCAGAAAGGAGTATCAATTAAATAAAGTTAATTACTATATTCCAAGCTTTCCACCTGAATAATAGCGAGCTAAGTGACGGAAATCGACGCTGCGCTTTATCTTATCAGAACGTGAAAATGAAAATAATTTTAATTTAAACATTTCCCCGAGTGGGAATCGAACCCACAACCAATCGCGTTTACAGTCAGATCCTATTCCACTGAGCCACGGCGGCCTCTAAATCATATGATAATATTTTCTATGAAGCAGTTAAGTTTTACCTTATATATGAATCATTTTGTTACTACCTCTACAATGATTTCATTTCCAACATTCTTTATGTATATAGTGATGCAACATCGTTTATAAAAGCATCGATATTTACATAATTTTAACAGAAAAAGAAAACCGATTTCAAATAAAATGCACTAAACAGTAACATTACAAATAACTCAATAACTCGTTAGATTTTAACTACACTTAATGGTACCACATCTGAAGCATTATCTATCATATAAAAAAAGAATCATCAAATTTGGTTCACTTAGTAATAAGTTATGCGGTAATACAAGAAAAAACAGTTAAATTGAGAATCTGTTATTGTTTTTAAAACCATAAAACAGCGATTTCCAAAATTGTAGCTTATGAACGATATATCGATCGTATTCTCGTAGGAATTTCGAGAACTCCCTCTTTAAAGCTCCCCACACTCTCCAAAGAACCAGCATGCCAAATTTCAACTTTCTATGGCCAAAAGTTTTGTATGTGCATACGTTGTCATCAGTCATTCAGTAACGCAAACGCTTAATATAAAATGTACAGTTGATGTTTTAGGTGTCAACATCGATATTAAATTATCAATCTTTTTGAACGATATATCGATGTTTTAAGAAAATCAATCGATTACATCCCTATATATGTAATATATACGTGATCTACTTTATTCGTTTCGTTGAAGCCATTGAGTTCTATTTCCTTATAAGTATTGCTTAAAACGATGACTAATTAATATTGCATAATTTTATTTTTACTCAGAATATTTTAACATCATTTTACCGCAAGAGTGAGATAATGTAAGCTAAGATTAGAAAAGGTCACAAGTTCAAATCATTTCATTCATATGTACGGCTGCGTGTACAGTCAAGTTCCACTTGCAATTAGGTTACCTAACGAAATATTTTTATTTCATGTTAACTAAGTTAAATCCTTTTGGATCCTCCATAACTTAAAATTATTTGGATTAATTAGAGTTAAAACACTCTGTTCTCCAATATACGGCCAATTTCAAGAGATTGAAAAAAGAAAGAAACCTTGCTTGTTGAGGGATGAAACACAATCCCATGCTTTGTTTCACCAGAGCGAAGAAATAAAAATAATTTCATCTAAATAATTCTTGAGGGGAAATCGAACCTACAACCAAACACCTTATAGAAACTGTCTGACTATTCCATTCTCGATAGTCTCTATGTATAAAATAAATGCTAATACCTAACAATATTTAAAAATAATATATTAAAGTCAACTTATAAATCTATTTGAGCCTGGTACGAATAAAAACACTTCACGCGGCAATAACCTTATTTCAACAAATCTGACCTTTGACTCTAAACAAAAAATCATGCAAACAAAAATACATTTGGTGAAAAAATAATCTATATATATATATATATAACATTTGCGTTACTGAGTGACTGACAGACAACGTACAGGCGAAACTACTGGCCATAGAAACCTGAAATTCGGCATAAGGATCCTAGGGGAGAGTATGGGAGCACTAAAAGAGTATTTCTGGAAATTCATACGAAAACGGGATTTAGTGGTATTTTAGGTTTTATACAGGTACATAACAAAAGCTATTTTAAAATATAATTAAAATTGTTAAACTTTAACTATGGAAATATAATTAACCATTGAAAGTTGAATAGATCATAGTCTCTTTGAGGAGGGTAGGAAAACATTTAGAGAGAATTTCTGGAAATACCTAAGAACGGGAAAAATGGGAAATTATAGAGGAGTGCGAACAGCAGAGGTAACGTTAATGCACATTTTAAATGGGTCCCAGGTACTCTCCAAGCTCTTCACTATGCGAAAGGTTTTGATAATGTTTGTTTGTTCCTCTTTGAGGCGAAAACTACTGAACTGATTTAGATGATTGTTGACGTCAATCACGCGCTTAGGAAATAAAAAGACCTTTTTTTTTAGTAAGCGCTTAAAAGTTTGGCTTAGCGGTCAGCGCGCTTGGACGATTTCTAAAAGGTGCAGATTCAATCCGCGCTGCAAATTTTTGTTTAAAAAAAAGAGATAATTTGGATTATTTTTTTTTGTATACCTTATGAGTACATATTGTTTGCTAAGTTCTTCTCCATCACGAACAAAATCTCGGGACACAACTAGTATGTTATAATAAAAAATATGTAAATAGAGAAAGTCATATATGCGTTCATCATCAGTTATAAGCAAGTAAAAAGTCGCTAACGGCAACTTTCGTTTCTTTTGTGACAGGAAAAGGCGTCACAATGTCGATCTTTCGTTTATGAATCAAACCGTGATTATGTGTGATACAAATTATAATCTCACTAGCGGTAGTGATTTTTATATTTTTTCTATCACTGATTAGACCCATTGTTATGTGATAATGGAATGGTTTTTATCGTATGGAATGTTAAGTTGGTAGGCCATCACGGTGTAGTGAGACATCTGACAATAAATATGATAGTGTTCAGTTCGATTCCCATTGAGAGAAATATTTTTTTTCTATTTCTTTGATAAAACAAAACGAACCGTTTTCTATTATTTATATTAATAGTAGAAAAAGCTCAACGCATGATTTTGAAACTTCATTCTATTCTGTTCGAAAAATATTTTTGCTTCAATTGATATTAAAACAATACAAATTAACTAAGCTGCCAAATATGACAATTATACCAAAACGTACTAGAGCATTCTGCGTAGTTCCTAAAACGAAGAAAAAAAGTGCCCAAAGATTTTCGTCTTTTTTGGGTCCTTATATATATAAGTCAATTTAGTCAATTCTGTGAGAACTCTCGACAAATTGAACTATGTGTTGCTCTGTAAAACAAAGATTAATTTATTTTTATAACTTTTACATTTTTACATTAATAAAATACAAATACACAACTACAATTACCTGTAAAACAAAGAAACGACATTTAAAGTTACTTTGTCGATCTCTTTTCATTACTTAACATAATCTTCATTTCACTTTTATTTTTATCACTGTAAATCCGACGCCATTTTGTCTTTACAATTAAATCTTATTTTCCTAACCACTCACGCCATCTATCTAATCAACATCAACAATAGTAAAGCACGCCCAAATTCGAACTACTAAAGAAAGGAATTCAATGGTATTTCCTTACATATATTAAATATATAAAACTTACTATTACATATCCATTTAACCTATTGGAATACATAAAGAATACATTCCCAATCCCTTATCTCTTTTATTATTTATCAATATTTTTAACAGTACTACACCTAGTCCGTCCAGGAATCATTGGATATCTCCGCACAGGGCATCCTAGTGAGATATCCAAGGACTCACAAAACCTAACTTTCCACCGGTTTTCTTGCTTATTTTAGTGATTTTCTTTTGGAATGTCAACATTTACTGTAAATAAATGTAATAAATGAATAAAAATAAAAAAGGTTTTCTATTCCGAAGAATAATTATGTATATTTAAATTATTTTTATTTCTCTGGCGGTTTTGTTTTTAGTTTCCTTAATTGAGTTAAAAAAATATTTAAATTGAATGGTTAAAAGCGTTTCGTGGATTAGATTAGAGAAAATTGTAAATTCAAAAAAAATTTCAATTAAAATTTTAATATTGTTTTTGTTTGGTGGTAGGAGGTTCGTCCTCCGTCTGGCTAGCGACCACTATCATGTCAAAGTCGAACCGCCAAATATCTTATGATGTGTTCCGGTTCGATGGCATGTAAGTCAGGTTTTCCCATTCCCACCCATCCTTTCCCCAAAATGTGGTGGTTCCGAGAACGGAATACTACATTGTCCTCCTCTTCCATCTGTATCCTCTAGGTTGGCAACGCATCTACAACATCTCTGGTGTTGTAGATGTTCATGGGCGAAGGTATCCACTTACCATCAGGTGGTCCTTCTGCTCGTTTGCCATCCGTTATCCATAAAAAAAAAAAAAAAAATATTGAAGGTGTGAAAAGCGCGTGTTTAATAAAAATATAGAGTGTGGTATTATATTAGACTATGCTACTTTTTTACTACACTCATTGTATAATATTATAAATCATTGAAACATATATGTGATAATCATAATTGAAATACCTATCGTGGCGCAGAGGCACAAGCATAAGACTGTAAGCACGACAGGTTGTGGGTTCGATTCCCACTCCAGGAAATGTAAAATTTAGTATTTTCATTTCTTGGACTTGGTAGCAAGGCAAAGCGCGGCGTTGAGTTCCGCCACTCAGCACAAAATGCCTCAATTCGGCGGAAAGTGGGGAACGGAGTGTCTTAACACTAGGATCCCTCTGCCTACCCTGCTATAAGCGGGATACAACGTGAAGCTATGTATGTATGTATAATTGAAATATACTTTTGATAATCTAGTGTCAAGACACTCTGTTCCCATGTATTTGTTATTTAATTTTATTATTAGCAGTTTCTCAAGTAGCGTTTGAACTCACACCTATAACGAGAACACTCAACACTGTTCACTACACCACGATGGTTTTTAACTAAAAATTTTGCAATTACCAACTCAAAACACATAAAATCATGTAATTTGTTACCATATAATGACATGCATTATGGTTGCACGCCATGAATAATTCAAATTGTAAATGAGCCCAAATTCTTCCACTCGCGGTGTAAGAAATATGATATTTAGTACTTATATCGTTCGATCTTTATAATAAAAAGCAAAAAAAGTAGCTTCACGCTTTATAACGCATAACAATTTCAGAGTGAATCTAGTGTTAAAACACTCTGTCGCTTTTCGACCTGAATTTGATGCAATGCTTTATGTTGCGGAACTCAACGCCGGGCTTGGTCTTATTAGAGCGAAGAAATGAAAATAGTTTATAGTCAATATAGTCTTTCCTCTGAGCGGGAATCGAATCCACAACCAATCGCTTTTGCAATTAAACACTATTCCACTGCCACGATGGCCTCAAGATCTTAATAAAAAAGGGTATTTTTTTGTAATTGTGTCAAGAAAATATTAAAATCGTATGGTTATAAGTTTCAATCGGTATTCTGCACATAGTAGGGTAGGCAGAGGGAACTTGAGAACCTAGTGTTAAGACACTACGTCCTATTTACGATTTTCGTTCCTCACTTTACGCCGAATGGAGGCATTGCCTCCTGAATGGCAGAACTCATCGCCGCACTTTGCCTTGTTACTCGTAACAGATCGAGAAAATACAAATACTAAATATTAATTCATTTCCTGGTGTGGGAATCGAAAGCACAACCTGTCACTTTTATAGTCACAAACTTGTTAAAAAAAGCAGCTTCACGCTTTTTTCACATGACTGGATATTCAAAGAGAGTCCAGTGTCAAGACACTCCGTTCTCCGCTTTCCGCCATATTTTGAGACATTGCCTTTGAAATTGCGGAGTTGAACGCCGCACTTTGCTATAAAAGAGTATCCAATGTGTACATAAACAATAAAAAAAATGTAATTCGCTAAACGCTTTATTTTCTTTTTTTATTTATATTAGATATTAGCGTCATAATTTAGATCTTATCGAGATGTTTTAACGTTAATCGATTTTGTTTTATAATATGACCTTATGTTAGATAGTATCGATATTTCGATGTTTATCTGTTTGAAAAAATTAATATGTATTTTAAAGAGGTTTATTTTGTTTTTTTTTTATCTTATGATAAACACCTGTCAAGTATAGAAAGAATGGAGGGACGTCACTTACTTTAGATTTCTTAACTAACTTGACTGACTAAAAAACTGCTGACTGACTGACTAAAAAAAGGAGGATGTTTTCAATTCGACTGTATTTTTTATGTGTTTTACCACAAAGTTTTTACTGGGTAAATTTTGATAATTCTTTGTTTTATGTGATAGCTATTGCTTTTTATGTGGCCTTATTTAAATTTAGTTAGGATCTGACAAGTGATTTTTGAGTTGTTCATTTTTGATTTTGAGAATTAAGAGTGACGTCACATATCTTGTAGTATCAATACCTATCTAACGTCACCTTAATTATATAATTCGGTCCAGCAGTTTGGAAGATATGAGGTAATAAAGAATATTACAAACATACATGATACGTGCGAAAAACATAACCTTCCTCTTACAGTCGGGTAAAAAGACAGTAGAATTTAAAACCTCATTTTTTTAAAGTCGATTAAAATGTTCGCAAACGGTAGTTCCAACATTAACTTAATTATTCACTGTGAGTGTGTTAAATTCTTTACGATTTTGGCCATAGACCTCCCGCAGTTGCCCAAATCATTTCAAATCTAATTAACAAATGAATTATTTATGTGATCTAGTTTTGTGGTTCGCAGAAATATATACAATTTTTGCGTTTTTTAACATTTTCTATGAGAATTCGAGCAATTAATGGTAAATGTGACATATTTATGTTAACTAGCTGGACGTGTGTGACTCGTTTCTTTCTTATACAAAAGTGTTTGTCAAATGGTAGTGTGAGTAGCTTCACTTTGTATCCCGCATATAGCAGGGTAGGTAGAGGGAACCTGAGAACCTAGTGTTAAGACACTCTGTTCCCCACTTTCCACCAACTTGAGGCATTGCGTGCTGAGCGGCGGAACTCAACGCCGCGCTTTGCCTTGTTACCAAACCAGGTAATGAAAATACTAACTAACTAACTTTTTGCATTTCCTGGAGTGGGAATCAAACCCACAACCTGTCGCGTTTACAATCGCACGCTTCTTCCTCTACGCCACCACAGGCGTTAATTATATTTTATATAGATAAAGTAGTATACTCGTCAAAAAATATATTTCTAGAGTTATTATTCCATATCTACTTGAGATATAGATTCGATTCTCGGTTAAAGCAATTTTAGTTCAATATGAATCAGAATATAAGTTAAAACTTATATATTATGTTATTCGATTTATATACACGTGTTCTATGTAAATGAGACTATATAGTTTCAATACATCCAAAGAAAAATGAACTTTACAACATAATTATAAAGTTTATTTTAGTTTAAATTATTTTTCAAATATTT
>JAKGSA010001109.1:46029-105015 GCA_033558755.1 Philaethria dido | reverse complement strand
ATATATATATATATATATATATATATATATATATATATATATATATATATATAACAATAAGATTAACAATAACTGAACTTTAATCCAGCTTTACATTTTGCATGTCGAGCAGCTCAGACGGTGCGATGTCATTTATGATTTACTATTCTAATCTATTTAATATTAATGTGCTGGATTGTGATGCATTAAGCTCATTTAAGGACAGGCTTAGGCAAGTTCTAGTGTATAGTTATACTTTGTATAGACTAGAATTGTACTACAATGCTAAGAAAATCTCAGGTAATGTAGATGAAATTTAACTGTCATTTTTTACATTTTTTTAATTAATTCTTAGTTTCGTAACTTCAATTTTCACTTATATTTTTAAATTGAATACTCTTATGTTATGGAATCTAACCGACCGATATGTATTTGAAAAAGCTTGAGACTTTTCTCAAGGCAGTTGCAATGTTAACTTTTGCCGTTAAGAACAGAGTGTCTCGTCACTAGATTCTTTCTTATTACCCAGCTATGAGGTAAAGAGTGTGAAGCTGCATTTGTTGACTCCATATTTCAATATGATGTCAAACATAAGTTAAGTTGTCAAAATGAATTTGGCCTTTGCCATAACTGTATTTTAAATGACTATAATATAAGTTCATTGAAACCTGAAAATATATTAATAAAGTATTTTATATGTATATGTATGTACCATATATTTTGCTACATTTTACGCAATTTACAGAAAACGTTACCTTATAATGTGTCGTTAATGTTATAATTATTACGGCGCCAAATGGCTTTATAATACCAGTACCCTTACCAGTTTAATGAGATAATATTCAAGTACCGATGATAAAAGGTTTTATCTCTGAAAAATATTTCACTTAACGAGTTCCGTATGGGCATGTCCTTATTTCTTATCTAAGTAATATAAATATTATGAATAAATTATAGATAAATAGAATATATTTTAATTTAGCATTGTTGAACTAAATTATATAACTACTTCGTTTTTCGGTAGTCCATCCCTTATGTACTACCTACATTTTTTTTATGAACAATAGGCTAACGTTTGACCGCATCAAAGTCTGATGGTAAGCATTAATGCGGTCTACGTTGATGCACGTTTGCCTAGAAAGAAACTATTGACTCTTGATTTGAAGACCCCCAAATTGTATGACTTAGGAAAAACAGTCGGCAATGAGTTCCATAGTTTCGCTACTACATAATACTACGTACGCTATTATTTTTAAGATGCACATGTAGAGATAGGTTGTTGCTTTAATATTTTTGTATGAAAATATTTTACAGTACGGAAAAAAGAGGAAACAAGGAACTGAGAAGTAATAATTATCTAAGTTTCTTTCACGTGTCCTTTCATGTCGGATATGCATTTATTTTTCGAATTATTTAAATTGGCTTAGACTCATATACAGAACGTTTTGCTTTTTGAACGTTTTGAATGTTTTGCGTAGCTTAAGTTTGAATGATTGAATATTATCTTTAAGTAATTTTCATCAAATGATAACAAAAATGAATTATGATCTTTTAAAATAGGCCAAAAAGTACCTATTTATAAATCATTTAGCAATTTATTTTGGCTTTACAGGATTGCACTTCCATGCGGTCAGTACGTAACTAAACATACGATATTATAAGCCTTATCATTAACGAAAATCATGCAATAAATAAGATAAAATCTACAATTTTAAGAACAATTTACAATTATACTCAAACAATAGATTAGTTTTAACTCTAGTCTAATGAACTTCGGGCTAGGACGTAGTCTCATTTAAATACGACCTTACAGTAACTTATTAATACAGCCTGTCGGAAATAATGTACCAAATCATTTACATAATAAACGGTATTGTAAATAAGCTCAACGCGGTCAAACAAACATTGTCCGTTTCGCATATTTCAAATGCTAAAAGCGCTTACAACTTTGTTTTTCATGTTTTGTATTTAGTCGGTAAAGCTAAATACTTTAGATATATAATTATTTCTCTTAATTATTTGTATAGCTTATTTTATGTTATCCTTAATTTCATTATTTTTGTATTTTTTTTAAACCTTAAAAATCCACTTTCCTTCCTTCTCCTTATCGGTTCGCTTATCTGCAAGAAGAAGAGAGCATCCTACATTTATCTGCTCGCATTGGAAGTAGAATTGATTTTAGTTGTTGTAGAATGAGTTTGAAGAATTGCTCCAGAAGAAATGTATTCATATTTTCTCAATTGCTATGTTTTTAGTCTAGAAAACCTAGGAATATAAGTACTAACTTTTCTGTCTTGTTTCTCTGAAAAATCTCAAGTATTTCATCTATTGTCCAGTTATAAGAATTTAGTATTTTATAATTATATTATTAACAATCGAAGATCGTTTAGATCTCAACAACAAAATATATAGCTTCATCTAAAAATTTAATAGACCATTTTATTGAGACTACTTTAACTAATAATGAGTTAATATAGGAATTGTAAATATAGCAATACTAAACCAGTTTTATCACTTTGGATTATATAAAAGATAAACTTATAAATTGATATCAATGTATGTCTAATATATTGTAATATATTGAAATCAGTGTGCGTGGGCCGCGCACGCGCCACTCCTCTCGCAATTACCATACTATATGTCATCTATGAGGTATAAAAGCTATTTATAATATATCCATGGAAAAACCATGATTCTTTGTTGTACTTTTGTTACGTATTGTTATGGTAATTTAGTTTTTTTATAATTATTTAATTAAATTTAAGTGTATTTTTTTTCTAACTTCACGCTGTATCCCGTATATAGCAGAATAGGTAGGAGGAACCTGGTGTTAAGACGCTCCGTTCTCTTTTAACATTTCCGTTCCCAACTTTCCGTCAAATTGAGGCATTGCGTGCTGAGTGGTGGAGTAACAAATAAGTATTCTATCAATATTAACGGTTTAGATTTTTTTTAATGTGTGGGCGGCGATAGCCAAATATACTGAATAATACCCACTCCCTTACATATGTTAGTTTTTTACTAAATATTTTAAGTAGTGTACTTGCTATTAATGCAGAATTTATTTAGCATTGACATTCATATGACATTATCGCTTTAATTCATTGTTTTAATTACTAATAAATATCTTTTAATACTGTGCCATACAATACATTAAAAAAAGCTTCACGCTTCATCATGTATAACAGGGTAGTTAAAGAAAACCTAGTCGCTCGATTTCAAGACTTTGCGTGTTAAGTGGCGGAACTCAACGCCGCGTTAATACACTCAATATAAATAAATAACTTTTAAAAATTTAATACCTGTCGTCGCGCAAAGGCACAAGCGTGCGACTGTAAACGCGACAGGTTGTGGGTTCGATTCCCTCTCCAGGAAATATAAGTTTAGTATTTTCATTTCCTGGGTTGGGTAACAAGGCAAAGCCCGGCGTTGAGTTCCGCCACTCAGCACGCAATGCTTTATAAGGCGGAAAGTGAGAAACCGGAATTGTTGAAAAAGTACGGAGTGTTTAACACTAGGTTCTCAGGTTCCCTCTGCCTACCCTGCTATATGCGAGATACAGCATGAAGCTAAAAAAAAAAAAAAAATAATTAATAAAGCTCCGAAAGCTTTAAATAAACAAACTTACTGACAGTGCTTATAATTTGTTATGATTATGACGTGTAGAAACGAGTTCACAATTCAATCATATTTGAAAGTGTAACTTGTCAGTTACATTTAAAGGTCATCTTTAAAACCTTTGACATATATCAACGTTAATAAACAGTTATAAGCGACTTATAGGTACCTACTCAACCCGCCTAATTATGCAAATGCATTCAGCTGCTCTGATTTTCCACAAATTGCTTAGCGTTTTGGACACAACCGTGTAGTAGTTGAGATGTTAACTGCGTTTGATGGTTATGGGTTCGAAATGTTGCTAAATTTGGCAAAAATAAACAGTGTTCTACTTACTATAAGTTTCTTTTTGTTATAATAAATAAAATTTACTTTTCTTTGCGTAATTCCAGATTATTTCATTTTTTACAGTACCAGACCTAGTCTCTATAACATTAGTAAAATCTGTCGTTTTTATACTATTTAATCAACTAAATAAATGTATTTATTATTTCTCTACCCCCATTTTTACCGAAACCCAACACTCGCCCATCCTGACCTGCTACATGTGCTTATGCATATAGTCAAAACCAACATTATCTATGATATACAACAAATATATAATAAAATAATAATAATAAATATACAAATAGAAAAAAAAAAGATCACAGTCATAAGGTATGTGCAGCTTGACACTTGTATAAAAACTGCTACACAGTTTACAAAAGAGAACGTATATTTTTTATAAAATTGTTGTTTTTTTTTATTCAGATACGATTTTTAATATTTCGACTTTACATAAGTCTCCCAAAGATATGCTGATCTTAAATGACACACACTGCAGAGTAATTTACCAAAAATCTTAACAACTGTGTTACTGACCAAATGTCTTGCCAAAATACCAACATTTTACAAATAATTACCACTTTTACGACAGCCCCTCGGACAATAAAGGTATTAAAACGAAATGGAGAAATTAAATAAAAATATATGATATCAATGTTAATGCTTGATACAGTTTCTGTTGATGCGGGATCAGAACTTTAGTTATTATTTAATCTTTTACATTAAAATATGCAGATTTTGCTTCATTTCATTAATTCGTTTGGAGTTCCTTTGAAAATGAATTTGTTTTATGATTTGATATTGATAGTGTGCCATTTGTTGTCGAAATTGGCTTATTTAATATGAGGTTCGAAAATAACTCTAAGTAACATTGTCTACTTTCTTCGCAAGTAAAACAATGTTAAAGCAAAAGAAAAAGTCATTTAAGGACAATTTACTCTCCTGATGTGAAAAAAAACTTCTTGAAAATAACCCTAATAACCTCAAGGAACCCGTTCACATGTTGACGTCTTCTTTTTGCAGGCAAAAAGTTGCGGCCTGAACAAAGTGATCGCCTTGTTTGACTTTTTACGATCGCTACGTAAATTCAATGTCTTTACGATACGATACAAACTGTATAAGTAGCTATGCTGCGATTTCCGTAAGTACCCTTTTATGCACCACGCTGTATTGGAAATGAACACATTCGTTATTATAAAATTATTTTCCTATAAAATTAGATAAGTAAGTTATAGAGCCTTTCTAAATATAATAAGTATTTTTATTTTAGTATAACCCCTGCCGTGGCACAGAGGCACAAACGAGCGACTGTAAACGCGACAGGTTGTGGGTTTGATCCCCACTCCAGGAAATGGAATTTTTAATTTCCTGGGTTTGGTAACAAGGTAAAGCACGGCGTTGAGTTCTACCACTCAGCACGCAATGCCTCAATTCGGCGGAAAGTGAGAAACGGAGTGTCTTAACACTAGGTTCCCTCTGCCTACCCTGCTAAATGCGGGATACAGCGTGAAGCTATGTATTTTAGTATATTTTAAAATTTTGTATGTTTGTATATTGCTCATTTAGTACAGTGCCTGGTAATGTCGATCGAAAGGTTCCTAAGACTTTAATTGTTTCATTATTCGAAGTAAATAGATCCTTTTAATAATGGATCTCTCCAATAATGACAAAATGAGAATACCTTAGAAACCTTTAAATGACTGTCCTGTAAAGTTGCGCTTTTGCACTAGTAGTGTATGTCGTACCTGTCGTTATCTGCATTATCCTTGAGTACCATTATGTTCATACTAGAGGTAAATAACTTAATAAATACGATAGTAACGAATATTATTTTTATAGACTAGATTTGTTTGCGTGGACTACATAAAATCTTTATTATCTCTTAATGCTCCGCTATACTCCTCGACTACGTACTAAATTTCAGGTTTATGTACTTTCGACGGTCCGTTGTCTGTCAGTCACTCAGTAACGGAATAATTTTATATATATAAATAATATAAACAAAAATGAGTTGGCGTCTGTTAAGTACAAATCACATAATACAATAAGCTTGTTACATGCGATAACCTTTACGAGAGTAAAAATAACACTCCTTATGAAATGAAACAAGTTTTCATATTTTTGTCATAGCAAAAAATGATAGTAATAATATATAGTAGTCAATTATATGAGTCTAAATTATCATCAGTGGAAAAATCTTTTACCCTTACCCTTTAAAGGTCAGCTGAAATAACTGGTGCAATATTTAACAATATAAACAGTGAAATAGCCTCACCTTTTATACCTACATGTGTCTAAAATTATTGTTTAAATAAGTATCTATTTTTTTTTAACTTCACGCTGTAACCCGCATATAGCAGGGTAGACAGAGGGAACCTGAGAACCTAGTGTTAAGACACTCCGTACTCTTACAACAATTTTGGTCCCCACTTTCCGCTGAATTGAGGCATTGCAGGCTGAGTGAATCTATTTTAAACTCTATAATTATATAGATATTTTTATTTCCTGTTAAAATTAAATATATATCTAAATTGTGAACTTTATTCACCCAATTTACGTCACCTTTTGATTTCCCTTTCTCTCACTAATATTACATAAAAATAATCGTAATACGATATAAAAAATACACCAATAATCACTCTATCATCATAATTCTATACATTTAGACTTGCTACATTCATTATCGATACTTTCTTTCTAACACTAAGTACATACTAACACGCAATTGCTGATTAATAGCACTATGAGATAACGAAATTGCAACTTGCAGTTATTTGTACGTTAATTTTAAAATTACTAAGTGACATAACTTGTACCAATACAATCACTAAGAATGACATCATTTGACCCAACATGAAATGTCTTCAATACCAGTTCTTATCAAAATGAATCTATAACACAGTAATTAACGTATACCTAATAGCCAGATATATCGGTATCATTGAACGGAAAGTAAAAGACAAAATTGTAATTTATCATCGGCTATAACGAACGGACGAGGTTTCGATAATTACCAAAACACGCCTCGGCTACTTTTGTGCAAGAATAAAAAAGATTTAATAAAATAAACTGGTTCACAGTTCGCGAGGTCTCGGCGATATCAAAATAAAGAAATTATCTCGCTGGTAACGAGCTGTGGACCGCGTTATCGACGAAAACATCCACTTTTATGTCAACCACTAACGGTCAGCGTAAATTCGACGTGTTATGACTCCCTATGGCTTTATTAAGTAGTGCTGTGCTTCGTAGTAGCTTTAATGGATTCACATTTCTTTTAGTATAGATTTTAGATATAAGAGTACAGCCCGAGTGTGAAATGTGCTAGCGACGGTTGTGACTTGATTTATATACAAAACTATATTTTTTTATAATATACTATTGCCAAGAAGCAATATTTAATATGGACAGTGTATATGAAGGAAGCAGGAGAAAACGCGATAAAAACTTGTACAGCTTACATGAATTGTTACTACATACGATATGGTTTCGCTACATTTATAAGCTTACAATAGTATTAACAAGGTATCTATCATAAACACAATATCAAAGTTTATAACACCTAGTCATCTAATTAGAGCTCCAGGCTTATGTTTCTCGATGTTGTATGTAGTAAAAAGCAATTTACTGTAATCACTATCGATGTCGATTACCACTGATCATGGCACAACGCTATGTGTTAAATTTCGTGGATCGATTTAGTTTAATCTATACATGTAAGGTTGGCGCTGCATCGATTTTGATAAAGTTTAGATTATCATATCAATATTGTTTATTTCGTATTTTATTGAAGAATTTCTTGAACCTGTAAGGCGGAGAGCCTGGTAAATATAGTTCAGTTATTTCAGTCTATTGGCGACTTTCCGCCTAAGCAAAAAGATAATGTAGGCGTGTTATATTTCATTAGGCTTTCTAAAATAGTTTAATCTGTTTGGTGTGAAATGCTGAATTGGTCTATCTTTTCATATGTAGAATTGTTTCATTAGTAAAGAATAAAACTTAAATATGTAAATTAATTCCCATATTTTAATTACTTATTTGTCATATTATAATGTGAATATGAAATGCAACCCTAAATCTAGGAGTTCTCTTAAATAATATACTTGTATAATAACGCTATAGTGGCGTATTGCTGTTGTGTTTGTTTGTATTTTTTTTTTTTTATTGACAACGGACGGCAAACGAGCAGAAGGACCACCTGATGGTAAGTGGTTACCTTCGCCCATAGAAATCTACAACACCAGAGATGTTGTAGATGCGTTGCCAACCTAGAGGATACTGTTGGTAGGGGGGACAATGTAGTAGTCCACTATCAGAACCACCACATTTTGGGGAAAGGATGGGTGGGAAAGGGGAAAATCTGGCTTACATGCCATCGAACCGGAACACATCATTAGATATTTGGCGGTTCGTCTTTGACATGATAGTGGTCGCGAGCCAGTCGGAGGACGAACCTTTTACCACCTAACAAAATTATTTATGCATTCATAAATCGCTGTACCAATTTCTTCTAAATTAAGATAAATTTTCTCGGTAAATGCCTAAATTAGTACTATTATATGCATGTACTGTCTTGATATCTTACCAACTCGTAGAAATATCTAATATTCATACAAACAGAGTCTATATCTCTGTTTGTATGAATATTAATACGTACGGACGTAGGCCTATGCCTACAATTATTTTATGCACTCACACGACTGTGTAACCACAAAGTACTCGTATAATCACTTTAAAAAGCGGCGGAAACATAAAGGTCAATGCTAAATTGAATTTAAAGAAACATATTTAAATCATTAAGATAATATCATTTTGTTGCTTCCTCTTAATCAAGTGATAGAAAATATAAAATTCTCTATAACTATAATCAATTTGAATACTTATCTATGCTATTACAGATTCTGTGAATAAAATTTAAATTTAGCAGCTGTGCCGTTTCATAATATGCGACAGGTCGGTGTTCACGAGTTATAATGTTCTGAAATTGTTACATCGTGTATCGAAGACACGCGTGTCCAAATTTTGATTATAATACCTTTACGTAGAGATGTACAAAAAGCTACGATGTCATAGTGGATAAGATCAGACTTGCAATGTGTATTACTTAATAAGCGGTATGTTTGTTTTCTATATTATATTATGGCATACTCCATTCTACGTTTTTTTAAAGTACCCAAATCCAATCCAAAGTTTCCGCTACTAGAAGATAGCATTTCATAGATTAGCTGCGCTGGAGACGGGCAGTCCTTTGCGTTGTCGGAAAAAGACCTTGCAGCAGTGACATGAAGGACTTTGGACTGTAGTGTAGTTTCCTGAGTCTACTCTTGAGATGAAATTCCCAGGAAACTCCATTTTAACTTATATACGTGTATATTATATATATATATATATATATATATATATATATATATATATACACACACACGCCTGTTTCGCCCATTTCGCCTCTACTGCCCTAGCTCGTCTCTCTACCTAAACAGATTTGAAAAGATTACCAACTGCCAACGCCGCATATTAACATTATTTTTGACTTTGTACTTTTTTAAACTTTTATTAAAATATTTAATATCCAAAATGTATACATACATGTATATATTATTTCTCATAAATCTTATCATAGTTGCATGTACATTTCATTTGCAGTGTTATCTACTCATGATAACATTGGTATCATCAGATTTTACACCACACTTTCTCTCACATCTGCGTTCAAGTAGATAAATATATTTTCACCGGGATTTGAACTTGTTAACCTTCTCATACACTGAGTATGCCGTTAGTAAGTATGCACGACTGCTAACTTAACCGACTTAAAAAAGGAGATAGATATTTGTACATTTATTATTTCGATGACTATGATATATCGATTTTGATTTTGATAATTTCATCAAAACTGATTCAGCGCTTTTCGAAATAATTAACACAAGAAATCTATAACAGATGACATCTTAGTAGGAATTAGATTAGTTCATATTTATACATAGGATTAAAGTCAGTTATTGATACTTAATTTTTTTTTAGCTTTAGAAAAAAGAATTACAACAAAAATTTTTTTTCATCAAAGAACTTAGGATCCTAAAGTCACTTTTGAAGATCGCGTGATTGTCAGAGAACAATATTGCGTGACAATTTAATTTCTTTAAAATAAAAACATTGATATAAATGACATTTTGATTTGTAATTATTTTTATTGAAGTACAATTAACAATTATAATTATGGCAAGTACAAATTTTTATGTAAATATAATTAGTGTCAGCTTTTACGTCACCATGTCAATGTTTTCTGAAAAATTAAGCCTAAAAGTCCTTAAATTATGGTCAAGTAATTTGAGCTAATTAAGGTTTAAGCTTTTATCATTTAATTGGGCAATTTAAATGTGAATGAAAGAATAATAAATCATATATATGGCTTTTTTCGAGAATATTTTACCGTATATGTTTTAAAGAGGTCTGTCGTGACGCAGAATCATAAGAGTGCGACTGTAAACGTGACAGGTTGTGGATTTGGTTCCCTCTCAAGGAAATGAAAATATTACATAATATTTAGTATTTTTATCTCCTCGCTCTGGTAACAAGGCAAAGCGCGGCGTTTAGTTCCGCCAGTCAGCACGAAATTCCTCAATTTCAGTGGAAAGTGGGGAACGGAATTGTTGAAAGAAAATGGAGTGTCTTAACTCTAGATTCTCTGGTTCCCTCTGCCTACCCTGCTATCTGCGGGATACAGCGGGATACATCGGGATTCAAAACTTTTTTTTGTAGGTTCACCTAAAAAAAAAGTTTTGAATTCCGATCAACCGATTTTAATTAGCTAGTCCTTTTTACGTCACGGTGGTAGCAGGTTCAATATCCAGATAATAGTAATATTATATAAGTGTATGTTATTTTAAAGAAGCTCATTAAGGCGGGTACAGGTTAGCGTAGCGCGTCGCGTGCGCGGCACAATGGCGCATGTCTAAATAAATCATCTCGTCATTTGCGACGCGCGTTTTTGTGCCACTTTGTTATTATGACCTAATGGCTTTTGAATGAATGTTTGGACATTTTATTATCTGTATAGTGGCTTGTTTAAAATTATAAAACAGTAATTGCAAAATTTCCTCTTATCATTATAAGGAGTGACATAATACGGTCTATGTACAATAATAAATAAACTTGGCAGATAATGAGTAGGCAATGTATAACAATATTCTATTTTTTGTACAATTATTAATGAGTACTTTCCATTTCTACAGATAACCTAGTTATAATATACATATTCCATTTTATACCAATTTTGACAGTCTTGCGAGTTTTGTAGTGCTTTTGTGTGGAATCCAATGTCGTACTTTGTCTAACTTGGTTTGCCAAACCAAGACACCGCCTTTACAAATTCAGAAAAGCTTTTTTACCTTTATTTATATGTTGACAGCTTCATGCCTTTTCTCGCAGAGCAGAGACAGAAAGTCAGAAGAAATCTAGTGTTACAACACTCCGTTATTTATTTTTTGTGTTGAGTAACGCACAGATTTTTCAGAGAAAGAAAATATTTACTAGCTATTCTTTGAGTAGTGATCAATCAAATACTACCGTCCCTCAGCAATATGAAAATTAATGATTTCATCCTGAAATCTATATCTATATATATCTATATAATTAAGTAAAAGTATAGAAAAAGATAGAAGCATAACATCTATGTACTTCACTACAGTATGTTGAATTAAGATTAAGGAATGTTATACATTAAAGTATTTCCATCCAGCGCGCGCCATTCGATTAGGCGAGACTAATTCACATAACGAGGTGCAGCGGAGGCGTTGGGTCGTATTAGTGTGGACGCGCCTTTATCGCAATGAGTTCCGCCTGTGATGAGGTGACATTGCCTATGGACACCATGTATTTAGATAATATATATAAATATTATATGTTAAACTTGATAACTAATGTTTTGTACAAGTTTTGCTAGTTGAAGAACTGCTAGTTGACCCTTTACCTTTTGTGTAAACAGTCGTATGTCGCTATCCTTACTAATATTATAAATGCGAAAGTAATTCTGTCTGTCTGTCTGTCTGTTACGCTTTCACGCCTAAACCACTGAACCGATTTTGATGAAATTCGGTATGAAGATAGAACTGAACTTGAGAAAGGACATAGAATACTTTTTATTGCGAAAAAAATGGTAGAAAGGGTTGAAATAGGGGATGAAAGTTTGTATGGGAACCTTATTGTCAAACATAAAATCAAGTAAGATTGTTCAACTGTTTACAACTTTCACACCTAAACCACTTAATCGATTTTGACAAATAGTCTAGACCTTGGAAAAGACTACTCCTAAGCTACTCCTTATCATGTCGCGCGATATAACCGAATTCCACGCGGGCGAAGCCGCGGGCGGAAAGCTAGTTGTATAATAATTATGATTTTAACAAAAAAAGAAAACCAATTTCAGAAAATTATTACGAATAACTCAAAAACTACTTGTCAGACGTTAACTAAATCTAAATGTGAGCTCATTCATCAAGAGATAGATCTATATAAAAAAAAAACTAAATTGGTTCACCCAGTTAAGTTAGGCAGTAACACATGTACTAAAAATCATTTGAATTGAGAAATTCGTCCTTTTTTTATATAGGTTAAAAAGTGTGTGTAACGAAAAGTATTGAATTCTTTTAATTTGCTCCCAACTTTGAATGTTAATTTGCTTATAAAAAATGAATCTCAAAAGAAATTTTAACTAAGATTACCTTATCTATGACATACATTTTTTGGTGGTAGGAGGTTCGTCCTCCGTCTGGCTCGCGACCACTATCATGTCAAAGACGAACCGCCAAATATCTTATGATGTGTTCCGGTTCGATGGCATGTAAGCCAGGTTTTCCCCTTTCCCACCCATCCTTTCCCCAAAATGTGGTGGTTCCGATAGCAGACTACTACATTATCCTCCCTTTCCATCTGTATCCTCTAGGTTGGCAACGCATCTAGTACATCTCTTGTGTTGTAGATATTCATGGGCGAAGGTAACCACTTACCATCAGGCGGTCCTTCTGCTCGTTTGCCATCCGGTATCCATAAAAAAAAAAATACATTCTTTCGCAATCTATTAAAAAGCAACCAACACATTTATTTATTAGTTCAAATAATAAAACTAATTCTTTTGATGAATGGAAATATGAAGAAAGTTTTTTTTTTTTAATTAAGGTAGTGAAAGTGAGCAATTGTGATACAAATCAATTTAGATTTGATTATGAAGTGTGCTCTCGTGTGCTTGTCATAACATCTACGTAATTACCTGCTCTTCTTTTATTTCATTTAAAACCACACTGCGGAAATGTTTTAGAAATTTAATTGTGCCTTTGATTTTGTTACATACACATACATAGCTTCACGCTGCATCCCGCTTATAGCAGGCTTGGCAGAGGGAACCTAGTGTTAATACACTCCGTTCCCCACTTTCCACCGAATTGGGGCATTGCGTGCTGAGTAGCGTAACTCAACGCCGCGCTTTGCCTTGTTACCAAACCTAGGAAATGAAAAATTCCATTTCGTGGAGTGGGAATGGAACCCGCTTGTGCCTCTGCGCCACGACATGCGTTGCTTTTTTATATATAATATAATAAAGCAAAGCGGCTTCAGTATTTAACCCGCATAACAGGCTAGTGCAGGAGAACCTAGTGCCTAGACACTTCACGTCTATCTGCCTGAATTAAATATAATAATTACCTCGAGAGGGAATCGAACCCACAACCTGTCACGTGTACAATCATCTGACTGTCCCTCCATCTGTCTGTGCCTCCATAACCTCTGGATGGATGGATGTAATAACATTTTTCTTTCTGTTAGATCGATATTATTGTCTCATTAAGAAAATGATGGCAAAAAAGATATTTGACGCAAATGTGCCCTCAGCTGACCTTTGAGTACACAGTTTCTATAATACTAGAGAAAGATCACATAAGAGTAAGAGAAAAGACATGAAAATAAAGTACTCACTGGAGGACATTTATTAAGGTTCCTTCTGTTAAAACGTATTTTTATCTTTTTCATAGCTTCTTTCAGCAAATATACATTTAATAAATTTTATTTATTTTTGTTGCAGGTAATTACCTACTTTATTTAGATTCCAGTAATTTCAAAAGCTTATAATGAGTGTAAGTACTATTTAAGTATACGCGATTGTTGGAGGTATTGAGTTCTACTTAGTCTAAGAAGTTACTTTTGAGCTTCATTTTGATTTTAAATGCTATAAAAATTATTTCCTAGAAGGTGTAAGACGTATTCACTCATAATTTGTATGTTTAAGTGCCATGACAACATATAATATATATTTTTAACTGACTTAAAACGCGTGTCGTGGCGCAGAGGCACAAGCGTGCGACTGTAAACGCGACAGGTTGTGGGTTCGATTCCCACTCCAGGAAATGGAATTTTTCATTTCATAGGTTTGGTAACAAAGGCACTAGAAGACACTAGGTTCCTTCTGCTTACGCTGCTATATGCAGGATACAGTGTGAAGCTATGTATGTATATATGTAAAAAAGGAGGTTGCCAATTCGAGCGTATATTTTGGTGAACTATATATTTTTTATCTAAAGTTATTTTTTTATATATAAATAATAGCTAGAAGTAGTAAAGTCCCAATTAAATTTAGTTAATATGTTACTTTTAAGTGCATTTTGTTTAAAGTCCGGTTTTTTCTAAAATCTTGATTATTCAATATTGTATCCTTTGTCATTGTTCTAAGAAAGCAATGTTAATTTGTTAAACGAAATGGCTGTAGAACGATTTGCATTTCATGTCGGCGCCAATTAATTTTACACCATATTGCTGTTTATTGAGGGGAATTATGCGTGCCTTGAATTTTAATTTTAATTAAATTTGCTGTGCTTTTGTTTTCTTTAAAAATACGTTTCATTTATATTATCTATGAACGTATTAATACGTGGAGAAAAATTCTAAGAGGATTTTGAAATTTGCCATACATACACTATCATGAGCAATTAAGCCCATAAAATAAAAAAAGTACTTTATTTGTATTTGCTTCCTAAATTTGAAGAATTGGTCTTGTCGGGTTTGTTATTCTAAGACAAAGTGTATTCTACAACTATATTTTTCTATCTTTCTATAATGAAGTATAGTACAAAACTCAGTTAACTGACCGTCCATTCTAAAAATAGTAATTTTAATTTATTTAATATTACTTGAAAATTAGATGTAATTAAAATATACTGATCTAGCTTAATTAAAACTCATACCAAATCCATAGTAAGCTGTTATATCAAATGTATAAAAAAATATAATAAATATGAGCTAATTAAAAATGAAATATAAATAACCAGCTATTTCAAACCTCACGTAACTATAACCGAAACATCAATAGCAATTCAACAAATTATCTCTTGTACATCTTCGATTTTATCAGCGGGCTTGTAACCAACTAGCCGAGGCTTGACAATATACGTGCTTACACCTGTTCCTATAATGTACTTTGTAAACAAATTTTAACATAGAAAAACAATTTTTTTTTAACTTTAGACTTTTTAATTACTTGAAAAGGAATAACTATTTTAAGTTAGCAATATTTACGCTTTCGTCTCTTGAGTACGTTTGAGCTACACACATATATAGTATAATTATATAGAGTGCTTGAAAAGTATTCAAAATGCAGTACAATAATATAAATTCCTGTTAAGTCAAAATTGTTAAGTTTTGTATAACTATTGATTGTAGCTTATGACTGTTTGCGTGGAGTTTATGTACGTTTTTGTAGAAATTTCGAGAAAACTTTAGTGCTTCTCTACACTCCCGAGGAAATTTTTTTTCTTTAAAAATACGTTTCATTTATATTATCTATGAACGTATTAATTCGTGGAGAAAAATTCTAAGAGGATTTTGAAATTTGCCATAGCTTACACAGAGAGTTCATGTGCGTGAAATAATACATTAAAAATAGTATCCATATTACATACACTATCATGAGCAATTAAGCCCATAAAGTAAACACTACACTCCCGAAGAAACCTATATGCCAAATTTCAGCTAGTGAAAATAGCCATTTTGTCATGTCTACGTTGTCTATCAATCACTCTATAACACAGGCTTTTCATAGGCATTTCTAAGCACCCAGTTAATACTATATATATGAAATAATCATAAAATACTACTCATGCAACGTTAACACAGTGAAATCGATACCATTTCTATTTTCTCGATGTATACAGTACAAATAATAACTAAAACTGATATTACCACCTGTTGTGATCTTTCATATCCACATCTCATTATACGCGATTGTAGACAATATTGCCTCTTAACTTTTGTCATGGCGCATTATTAATTTTCATTTTATCTTTCAGTATGTATGAACGAGCTTAACGACGCTATAACACTTTGCACATAGTAACGTAGGTACAATTAAAATGAATATTTTATTTGAATTCCCAACATGATGCGCGTTTTAATTGTCTGCATAACTTTTGTTGTAATGTTATTTTCTACTTTACGTTAGGTGACTTTGTTTTTGTCGTGCCTTCTTATATTTTGCAAAATATGTTGGAAGTATATATAACAAACATTTTGTTAGGTGGTAGGAGGTTCGTCCTCCGTCTGGCTCGCGACCACTATCATGTCAAAGACGAACCGCCAAATATCTAATGATGTGTTCCGGTTCGATGGCATGTAAGCCAGGTTTTCCCCTTTCCCACCCATCCTTTCCCCAAAATGTGGTGGTTCCGATAGCGGACTACCACATTGTCCTCCCCTTCCATCTGTATCCTCTAGATTGGCAACGCATCTACAACATCTTTGTTGTTGTAGATGTTCATGGGTGAAGGTAACCATTTACCATCAGGTGGTCCTTCTGCTCGTTTGCCATCCGTTATCCATTAAAAAAAAAAAAAAAAACATAGTCCTCGTTTTTCATTTTATATTCAATTGTAGGTTGATTTATCTATTAAAAAGGGGTACAACTATATAAAATTAGTACAAGAATAAGTTAAAGAGCACTTACAAGTAGGTAGAACTAACAAAAACAAAAATACTACCCAGAAAGCAATAAATTGAACGATTTCCTGCCACAGAGTGGACCAGTTTATCTATAGAAATGTGGAAATTACTCAGGTTTGTTTTGCTCAGGTTAGAAACAACTGCCTTTCATTGCTCTCAGACTGTAATTTAGTAAAGGAAACACTTACACTCCTATAGCACTAATTAACGAGAATATGGGGATATAGCTTTCAACGTTCTTACGTTAGATTAAGTGATGACTTTGTTATGTCATATACGAATGATTGTAGATTCAAATCCTGGAAAGTATTTATATATAATGAGTTGACCGTTGTCAACGATAAACCTCCTGAACTAATTTAATGACATTTGGTTTCATAGCTTTACACTTTATCCCTAAGGGGGTAGTCAGAGAGAGAGACGGAGAGCCAATCACTATGATACATACTTACACATACTTGTTTCGTCTCGTCCATAGTCATTAACCACTTTTTGATATAGGCTCTGAAAGAAAAATGTTGTAATTTCTATATTGGATTATATTTTAAAAAGCTATGTCTTACAGCGAAGTTCAATAAGTGAAGCACAACACGTTAGAATAACTATAATTACAAGAATAAATGGGTCGAAATAACAAAACAATGAAGAAATTTTGCTAGCAATTTACTTATATTTATCAAATAAATAAGTAGGAAATTTTCTTATTCTTTAACACATATTAATAACTAAGCTCTATTCATCCGAGTAACGTAGATTACGCTAACAAGACAGTAAGGTGTCTACTCGATGTTATCATGTATGTCTCTTGTATTTATGAAATGAATAGTTAAAAATGACATTGCTTAATTAGATGTTTATATTTTTTCTGTATGATAGTTTAGAAAGCGAGTTATGGTTTATTTGATTAGTACTTGACTTAACTTGGATTCGATTTTCCTTCGGTGGATACACTCATTTTCCATAATTTTAATTTCTACATACATACAGCTTCACACTGTATCCCGCATATAGCAGGGTAGTTAGAGGGAAAGTGTTAAGGCATTTCGTGCTGAGCGGCGGAACTCAATGCCGCCAATTTCTGCGGACTGATAAGATAAAACGAGAATGAGTCCCGCCTCTCAGCACATGACGTGTTTAACTTCGGACAATGGTATGTTTTAACGCTAACTTCTCTATAGCTCCCCATATATGCGAGTAAGAGCTGAAAGAAAATACTTATATATGTACGAGTAGACATACATCCAGATGAAGACCCTATCTGTCCATATGATACATAAGAAAACAACTTCACAACAACAATAACGCTTTATCCTGTAAGCAGGGTAGCCAGAGAGAACCTAGTGTCAAGACACATCGTAAGCGGAACTCACCGTCGCGTTTTGTCTTAGCATAGTAATAAATAAAATATTTTATATATAATAATTCCCTCAAGTGCGAATCAAATCCGCAACCAATCGCGTTTGCAGTCAGCCGTCCCACTGCGCCACCATGGTCTCTAAATATTGGTATATAAATAAAAAGAGTGATAGTTATAGCTTAAAATTTAATTTTAACACAATAAAAGTAACAAATATTTAATTTTTAATTCATATTAACAAAATTAGTTTTGGTGGCGTGGCGGATGAGCAGGCCATCGCACCTGCGGTAGCATCCAAACGCTGTAAGATACTATATTAACGATGCTCTTTTATTTTTACACCCAACGCCGCGAGCTAAAGGTTATAACAGAGGCGGACTTACGATCTGATCGAATCGATTTTTGATCACGTTTATCGATATTGTGTAAAATATTTGTAATGTGGAGTTCTATATATTTTTTTGTTTTAACGAGGCATAATTTATTACATAGGGTTGTAATCTTTGAGGGGGAAAAGTGTTTCCCTGTTCGGAATTTTGAACTGAATTCTATACTGTTATTATTTGTATATTAATACGTGAACCAAAAGCTTTAGACCCCTTTTTACGCGATTTTCGTAAAGCAGAGCAGAGGAGCATAAAACTTGGCAAACTTTTAGTTCATATAGCCAAGAAGTGCAGAATGATGACGTATCTTTTTAAAATAATATAAAAAATATATATAAAATTAATGAAATAAATGCTACACACACCATGGTTTGACATCCATGTTTATATAAAGTGACATATACGTACTTACGTAGCTAGGACGTGTTATTAACACGTTAACGGAAATACAAGTTTAAATTATAAGAATATTTAATAAAAAAGTCTAAGTAATATTCTGAAGATTCGAGTAATTTCTGTCTATATATAAAAATAAAGTATTTTATATACAACATAACAATATTATAAAGTAACCTATGACACGAATATAAAATGAATGAAGTAGGTAATATAATGATTAATGATAATGTCTTGTATGTCATGATTTATGTATGTACCTTTTATATGTATATTTTAATCATAATGATAAGTTAATTATTAAAATAAGTTTTATTTTTGCAATTATTAACAATTTAGACTAGCATGACCCAGTGATTCAGATTGACTAAAAGCTATGGCTGTTATATCGATCCTAACATGAAGGTATAAATATATTTCTCTAAATATAAAATTCTTTGAAATGTAACGTAACGTGAGTTCAATGTTTAATTCGGCCTGGAAATCGGTGAATGGAGTGTCTTTACACTAATTTCTCTCTGCCATGTAAGAGATCCCCTGTTATGTGATAATGTAATAACTTAACATTTTATATAACGCCTGTCGTGGCGCAGCGGCACAAGCGTGCAACTGTAAACACGACAGGTTGTGGGTCCGATTCCCACTCCAGGAAATGTTAGTATTTTCATTTCCTGGGTTTAGTATCAAAGCAAAGCGCGGCGTTGAGTTCCGCCACTCAACACGCAATGCCTCAATTTGGCGGAAAGTGGGGAACGGAATTGTTGTAAGAGAACGGAGTGTCTTAACACTAGGTTCTCAGGTTCCCTCTACCTACCCTGCTATATATGGGATACACCGTGAAGTGTAATAAAAAAACAAATAAAAAATAAATATTTTATGTATTTTTACGCCTTTAATAATCGTTGTATGCGTTTTTAGTAACTAGCACTACGAATAAATTAAAATAATTACACTATTTAAAAGTATTTTTTTTTAGTGTTAAGAAGAATCTTTTAATATTACCGTAACAAACATTATATCCAAGTAGTATCCATAATATCTTTTATGGTAATAGAAATTGCATAGTGCAATAATATTCTGAATGTAAATTGCTCGTTTAAAGTCGAGTAGAGTACGGACCTGTTCACATCTTTCGGCATCTGGCCGGTCGGAGGCTGCGATCTCGAGATAGCCGGGTCACTGTCCCCACACTCTCCGAGTGTCGCTCAGCTTGTGACCAATCATTGTTACCAGTATGGAGTATGATAATATTAAACATTAACAAATAGATGAAGGCAGATCTTAATGTAGGCAGTCAAGTAGGTACTGCACACAAACTATTCTTTTTTTCTATTAAGCAATAAGTCAAAGCGAGGCATTGTGTTGTGTGCACCACTCAGCATGCAATGCCTCAATTCGGTGGAAAATGTGGAACAAAAATATTCAGAGAGCGGAGTGTCTTAACATTAGGTTCCAGGTTTCCTTATGCCTACCCTACGGAATACAGCGTGAAGTAAAATATATATATATATATATATATTTTTAAATGATTTTTTACAAAAATAACGTTTTTTTTTTATTTATGTTTATATTATTAAAAGTGTATTCTTCTTAGCGTCTTCTCTTTACGTAACTATGTAGTATTTGAAGTTAGAACTTTACACGCAGACTAGACTACAATACCGACAACATATCAAAAATAAATTTATTTTTTTAATTAATTATTTTAAATAAACATCGCAATATTAGTTTTGTTGCAAGAGGAACATGCTCACTGACAGCCTCAGACCGGACCGTGCGACAGAATAAGAAACTAGAGCGGGCTGTTTTGTAATATCGGTGATTATACTCCACTGAGTCTAACGGATCTACGAAATATATGTGACAACCTTGTAACTAATAGTTTCTGCTAACACGCGAAGGTTGTTCACGAGATATGTATATCAAAAAAACACATAAAATATATGAAGCCTGTCATGGCGCAGAGGCAACGTGTGACTATAAACTCAACAGGTTGGGTATTCGTTTCCCACGCCAGGAAAATAAAATATTAAATAATATTCAGTATTTTTATTTCCTCGTTAAGTTCCGCCACTTAGCACGCCATTCGGCGGAGAGTGGGGAACGGAAATGTTAAAAGAGAACTGAGTGTCATAACACTAGATTCACCGGTTCCCACTGCCTACCCTGCTATATGCAGGATACAGCGTGAAGCTAAAAAATAAACAAAATATATATTATATATACAATACATATACATATTTATAAACATTTTTAAAAATTACCATAATCTAAATATATTTACCATAATTTGAATATATTTTAAGTAACGTCAAGAAGCAGTTTCTCAAGTCCTATTCATCTCTGGACTCTATCTATCAATCGGTCGCGTAGCTTCAGGCGCGGAGCTAACGGTCGTTCAATATAAAAGCCATCCTTATAATTAACTGCACAGTTTTTTTGTAAAGCTAATTATGGACTGACGATCTCATTCAAATGGAGTATTTTAAAATGTATTTATATAACCTATACACTTTGCGATTTGGTAAAAAATTAAAAAAATAGCAAAAAGTGCTAAATGTTCTAAAACCACAAAACCTAAATTTATATTGTTCATTCATATTGTCAAATTTATATTGTCTATTGATAGTATGACTTCCTCCAAATTTAAGATTTTTAAGATAATTATTCAAGCAAAACTACTGATAAACAGGTAGGAACTTCACATAAAAACATTCAAGTGCCAACCATACTTATAATTTGTTTCATCTTTTCTTTTATTCCACTATATTCTAGAGTCGAAACACTCTGTTCTCCATTTTTAACATGAATTAATAGACATTGCCATATGCTAGGAATAATATATTGCTAGGAATTGAGTTCAAATTATAACAATTTCCCCGACCGGGAATCGAGCCCACAACCAATCGCGTATACAATTAGACACTGTCTCATTGCGCCACGATGATCTCTATATATACATATACACGTATATAATAGATAGCGAAAACGATTCGACTCTATATCAACTAGAACGCCTGTCGTGACGCAGAGGCACAAGCGTGCGACTGTAAAAGCGGCAGATTGTTGGTTCGATTCCCATTGCAGGAAACGTAAAATTTTAATTTCCTGGGTTTGGTCACACAGAACAAGCGCGGGGTTGAGATCCGCCACTTTGCACGCAATGCCTCAATCCGGCAGAAAGTGGGGAACGGAGTGTCTTAACACTAAGTTCTGAGGGTCCCTCTGCTTACCCTGCTATATGCGGGATACAGCGTGAAGCTAAAAAAAAAAGTAAGTTCAAATCCTACAATCTGGCAATTTAATACCTATAATAATTCTGTTTGTTTATTCATAACATTTGAATAACACTTTAAAATATTATAACATTAGTATTAAACACTTCAATAATATATGTAGACAAAAACAATTTTAATATTGTCCAAGCATGCGTGGGCGCAGCTGAATGCGGCGACAAAAACACAGTGACAGATAGAATACTCGAATGACAATGTACTGTATATATATTTTATTTTCAACGTGGACAGAAGCTATAACTGTCATATTTGTAATTACATACATATTTCATAGCAGAAATGTGAATATTGTATTCACTTTACGTGTACTTTTGTTCGGGACTACTGTAGAAAATATTTCGGTAGCTTTATTGCATAAGGAAAGGATAAATTTACTCAATAGTGCTTAAGGTTTTTGTGTCCGTACGCATTGAAATGCCGAAATTGATATCCATTTGAATAAATAATAAATACAATTGAATAAATATAAATAAAATTGTACAATCCTTGGGTGTTGTACGCTGCATGTGTAAAGATAGATTGTTTATTTTTAAACCAATATCTGCGTTGTATGTTAGTTATTCTTTGACATTTGTATTTGTTGTGTCTTGCTCTCTTTGTTTTTCGCATTGTTTTTCGTTTTAAGTTAGAATTTAGACAATATTTATAGATTTTTTGGTCTTTTTGAGCTGTCCAAGCCAGAGTTCCAGAAATCGATTTTACTCAAAACAAATATAAAGAATATATGAATGTAAAAAATATGTTTATTTGCGTAAGGAAATACTCGTATTAAAAATATATAAATAAGTTAGTTAAAAAAAACTAACCTATAGCTCCTTAATTATGACATAACCAATTAACACACTACCTGGCGGAAGTAAAATTTATGATAATAAATATTATTATATAAATATATATGTACGAACCATTATTAATATTCATGGAGACCCTAATAAGGGGGTTTTTCCTTGATCTATTTCACCTTTGCGCGACACGGCCGAGGTCACAAGTGTCATTCGCAACTCAATAACGATAAAAACGTCTCATTATCCTTCAACGACTTACCGCATTTAATTGTATTTTATCATACTGCTACTAAATTATCTTGGTTTTTATTTTAATATATATGTAAAGTATTTTTTTTTTTAAATTAATAATCTCTACTTTGTTTTCCCATAGCCGTCAATTCAAGAAGTGGTGTTTTTGGCGACGGTGTCTAACGTCGTACTTATTGTATACAGACCAAAGTGTAGTGGTGGTAGGAGGTTCGTCCTCCATTCGGGGCTCGCGACCACTATCATGTCAAAGACGAACCGCCAAACATCTTATGATGTGTTCCGGTTCGATGGCATAAGCCAGGTTTTCCCCTTTTCCCACCCATCCTTTCCCCAAAATGTGGTGGTTCCGATAGCGGACTACTACATTATCCTCCCTTTCCATCTGTATCCTCTAGGTTGGCAACGCATCCAAGTACATCTCTTGTTGTAGATGTTCATGGGCGGTTGCAACCACTTACTGTCAGGCGGTCCTCTTGCCTCGTCTGCCATCCGGTATCCATAAAAAAAAAAAAAAGTTCTCACTCACCTCAATAGAAAACGATTCAGACAAAAATATCTTTCAACATCGCAATAATTATTTTCTCTTAAATTTATAATATTATTCCATTTAAATGAGAAAGAAGAATTGCATAATTATTAAGTGATAAAACAGGGCTTTAGTTATTTTCATATATGAAATAAATAAGCATAGATTATCATGTATGTAGAAATATGTTTTGAATTACATTACTATTTAGGCTAAAGATAGCGTTCAATCTGTAAGCACGACGGTCGAGTCTGATGCCACTCGGGGAATCAAATAAGATTATATTTAAATTATTTTTGTTTTTTCGCGCTGAACTTTCGTCGAAACTAAGTGTGATTAACACTTGAAGCCATTTTAAGGCCAGACATTTTTTACTTCGCTTTTATCCTAAGTTGTACTTCGGGCGTGGTCTCGCTTTGGAACACAATTTTCTTATGGTATATATTATTATAATCTCTTTAATTGTAAGGTTTTTTGCTACTGGTGCCCACTTAAAATAATATTTTTGAAACAATAAAGCACACTTTTGAAGTTGCGAAAAAGATTAGTATCTATAATTATGTTAATGTTCTATATGTTAATCTTTCGAAAGTGGGGAACTGAAATGTTAAAAAGAGAACGGAGTGTCTTAACACTAGATTCTCTGGTTCCCTCTGCCTCTTTGCTAAGTGTGTGCGGGATATGCGTGAAGCTAAAAATGGGTTCCTTGTTGTATATGAAGATTGAACCAGAAGAGATGACTTTGAAAGAATACCTATATTTATTTTTAATTATGTATTATTATACAACAATCATAAATATGATTAAATGAATTAAATAATTACTATTTCTTTTTACATGTATGCAATTGTAAACATGTAGTAATCATTTGTCTCGCTTTTTCAAAAACGATTTCTTATTATTGTAGTGTTATACGTGATTTTAAATCTTGAATAGAGTATATGAATTTTTTAATATGACACATCTCCAACATAATATTATACATATGTTGTGGAAAACATTGTGATACATTAGGCTAGCAATTATATAAAAAACGTCTATGGCATATAAGACGGGGGCGTCATTATACCTTAGATTTCTATTTAAAAATATTTTTAAGTTCGTGGCGGCAAATAACAATGACTATATGCGGACAAAATACAGAATTCGAATAACCTCTAAAAAACCCACAACCTTTTAATATTATTTACTAATTATGAGTTTTGTCCGCATAAAAATCCTTTTCATGAAGTTTGGTATGCATGCATCATGTGGACTTTATGAAACTTGTCATAATGTCGTCAATTCTATCTTGCATGTTTCCTTGTCTACAAAGCGTAAAATCCCGCTTCTCCCGTTCCTGTAAGAATATTGATAATCCTCTTAGTGCTTTCCTACACCTAGGAAGGAACTCTTGTTAAATTTCTTGATCTCAACGGCTGCCAGTAGTTTTGCCTGTGTGTTGTCCGTCACTGAGTAACAGAGAAGATTTAGTATGCATTGAAAATAAACATATGTACTTGTATATATAGAAAAATATTCTAAACGTTTCCCCAACAACCTTTTACGAGTACATATATGCATAGATATATGAAGAGTATACCGTGGGTTTATATAGATACGATATGACTGCTTTTGTCAACATCCATCAGCGTTCAGCCCAGTTTTTTGGTATGCAATGACAACCCACACCCTGTTCGTAATTAGACTGTATACACGCTATAGAATGTCAAATGCCGTGCAAATGTCAATGGTTACTGCCTACTCACACTTCCCGCGCTTTTCTGTTCTTGCTTTTAATTTAATTGGATTCTTATATCTCGATAAAATATATGTCATCGAGATAATTTAGAGAAACATTTAACAGTAATATACTCGTGTAGGTACTAAATTTTGCGTGTTATTTTTTAGCTATGTATTTAATTCATACAAGGACTTTTATAGGTAATGGACCAGATAAAGGCCATATTACGGTCAGTTCTTGCTGGCTAGCAGGAAGTGACGCGGTCGACGATTTCTCCACCGCTGCCAATAAATAAACGCGGGTAGGTCTAATTCCGCCATATTTACGTTGCGGGTCGCACAAACATGCGTAGGTGGTTCGCGACACTTATAATAATCAAGTAGCCATAGCCGATATCGCCTATTGAACCCTTTTACTGCCTATCACTATTTTATTGCAAGGCATTATTGGAGTAACGCCATCGTCGTGTAGTTAGGATGGAATGGAATTATAGTAGTAGTATGTTCATATTCAGATTAGGGAGATATATTTATATTAATAATATGAATGTTTTTCTGGTTTGGTTAGACAGATTGTATTAGTAGCTATCAATTAATTTGTAAGCTACCTAATAAATAATTGAGAATTTAACAAAAAAATACCAACTTCCAATAAAATGCAGTAAAAAGTAACATTATTACGAATAACTGAAAAGTACCCGTCAGATCTCAATTTAATTTAAATGGGACACAAAAAAAACACAGTCGAATTGAGAACATCCTCCTTTTTTTGAAGTTGGTTAAAAGGATCGTAGTGTGACAGTGGCGAGGAGTAAAAATTTTAAAAAAGTGAGGCAGTAGATTTAGGGAAGCCGGTATATAAAGGTGAGCCGGTATATATGGATGACAGTATAGAATATTAAGTTCACTGGCAATGTCACTCTGAAGATTTTGCTGGCAACATTTTTTTAGCTCTTATGCTTTTGTCGAACTTGTTTTTTTGCAATTTCACTCCACAATTTTCCTAGCAACATTTTTTTTTAGTTCTTGTACCCGTTTTTTTGGGATCCCTAATCTGCTTATAAATTCGTCAATAGTTTATTGTAATTTGCAAAAGTTAAGTCGGTGGGAATCGTGTTATATGGACGCCTTGCTGCTGTAGTGCAATATCAATACTTTCGTTATTAGAAAAATTAAGAGGATGACGACATCACAGATGACATTATCCCACTGGCCTTTATCTCTTAAGTAATATATCCACTGTCTAAATTTTTAATTGAAGTGTTTATAGCGGTGACACAATTTCAACTAAATATCAAATTGATTAAGTCAAGTTTTATTGAACAATTACAAGTGAGATTTGAAACCTGTAATATTTGTTTTGGATTTAAATATCAAATTAATCTGAATGGGCGACGTTGTACTTGAAAATGAGGAAAAAATGAGGAAGTAACTGTTATATGATTATTTTTGAATAGCGTTTTTATTTTGGTGAAAAATAGAGTAGCTAAGTGGTTTGTGTCTATTTTTTTAACATAGATATTTATTAGTTAGATAGTTCAGCTTTACTCTTTCCTGGCATAGTGAATCAGTTGTATATTAATATATTATATATATTAATTAATAATTATATTAATTAATAATTTATTTTTTAACAAAATATACATGTTACAAATTAAACTCTAGGTTCTGTTTCTACATCAAATAACAATTTGCTTTTTTTTGCTAGAGGTAAGCGTATGAACCCAAAAAATATTTTGCTTGGAAGATGTCAAGAATTATTCAAATAATCAAAAATGCCCAACTTTAAACCTTCTCTAGCTCGGCTATGACAAAACACGATGATACTGCAGAGGTCACTAGAATGAACAGCATATAACAAAATTCAAAAAGAAACCTATAATAACTAATACAAACTAAAGTATTAATCGAATGTTCCCACAAATTCATACAAATATAATCGATTAGAACATAAACAATTGTTTATCATTCGTGTCTGTATTGCGTAGAAGACGGATCCGGCTATTATAGAAATAAGTACTAAATTACAAGAACAATTTACGAGTCGTATCACATTGAGTCAAAGCCTAGTCCCAAAGATATTAATCTTCCAGAGAATAAATTCACGTTACAATTTGAAATTCAACATGTCCACGCCGTTGCGTGCAAATTATGTTTGCTTGTTATTACCATTAAATCTTTGATACCCGCGGGACTCTTTCGAAATGCGAACGATGTGAACTTTCTATGTTGCTACACTTTTGACATCGATTGAAATTCTATGAATTTTATTGATACTCATTAAATATGATATAATCTTTGAGTTTTCTTCGCAATTCGGCTAATATGTGTTGCTAAGTAATATTAACTTCCGAAACATAGAATATACGAGTATGTATGTAATCTTAATCACTGTGTGACTGATGGACGGTGTACGGACGAAGATAAAATTTGACAAGAAGTTCCTCGGGAAGGATCTTTCTTTTAGGAAGCACTAGATTATCCCGAAATACTAGAATGGAAAACATACGATTTTGAAATCCAAACAAACGAGATTTCAGGCGTCAACCAGTACATATAACAAATGTTCTTTACTGGTGTAAATTTGCACAAATATGATAGATAGAATATTACGTTATAATAAATTTATATATTTTAATGTATTCGTGTTATGCATACATTTGTATATAAATACTATTTTTAGCACCCTGTTCTCAATCCATCATATCATGTAATAGTCACTAAAGTAATGTAGGGAACGCCACAAGTACATGAAGTAGACGCACAGTGGGCGTGAAGACAGGTTGAGTTATAACGGAGTAAAAGACACGAATTATACCCGCTTTAACAGGGAAATTGTTGCCAGAAGAAAATAATTTGTGTTACTTAAGTTAATTTATTTACATATAATTTTAATCAATATTTAATATATATACGTAATTGTAGGCTGCTGTGTAAATACCAGTGGTACAACTAGCATTACTACTGGAATATTGATAAATGATTACGCTATACTTGTAATAAGGTGATAAGATATTTCAGTTTTCTTTTCCTGCTATGACTCAATTAATGTAAATATTAAAATTGCATCGATTGGCAGTAGTTTATTTGACGTGGTATCTACCATAATTTTATTCGCCAACAGTAAAATATACCGATCTTAGCAGTTCTAAAGTATGTATTAGAGTGGCATTCTTCAGCTTACTTCATTGTATATTGTATGTGAAGGAAAAGAAAAAGTTTCCTAACAGAAATGAAAAATGAACGTTCCTTAATTTCTTACAAAAAATCCGAAATTAAAATCAAAAATAGCCTTCAATAATTTAATTCGTTAGGAATCACTTTTTATTCATAAAAAAAATATTAACGTTTTACACCAATATATATAGAATATTTCAGTTTTTATAACACATTTCAGCCTGAATGTCTTTAAACTTGCTTTATTATATATGAATTACTCAGAAGACGCACATTTATATCTGTTATTTTTTTAATTAATTTCCATTATAATTACAAGTTGTGAAATAATCTTTAGAATTTTTTTTTTTTTTTTTTTATGGATACCGGATGGCAAACGAGCAGAAGGACCGCCTGATGGTAAGTGGTTACCTTCGCCCATGAACATCTACAACACAAGAGATGTACTAGATGCGTTGCCAACCTAGAGGATACAGATGGAAAGGGAGGATAATGTAGTAGTCCGCTATCGGAACCACCACATTTTGGGGAAAGGATGGGTGGGAAAGGGGAAAACCTGGCTTACATGCCATCGAACCGGAACACATCATAAGATATTTGGCGGTTCGTCTTTGACATGATAGTGGTCGCGAGCCAGACGGAGGACGAACCTCCTACCACCAAACAAATTTAAAATTATATCCATAGAAAAATAACCAAACAAACAATTAATGTTTATATCTCATGGGACATGACTACCTTAAAATGATTGCTTAATCAAAATACAACTAATGAACATTTGTTAAAACTGCTTTGAAGGCTATAAAATAATAATAAATAATTATAAAATTAATGAGCCGGGATCGAGTCGCACTTTACATAATTATAATCACCGCAGGCAGGCTCCCGGCCCGCTGTGGGCGCGCTGTATTCAAATTATAATATTTAATATCGTCATAGCCGCGGTCAATTAATGACATAACTAGCCAATACATTTTAGACAACATTGAGGTACAGTGGACCTTATCTGATTTAACGTGATGGGTGTAGGTTTCCTAAGTTTGGCTTGAAAAAATACTGTGGCTCAATCGTCACTCATTATGAAAAGGAGAGGCCCCTGTGGCGCAGTCAGAATAATATAAATCATTATCCCACACTTTTAATATTCCTTTTTCTATAAGAAAAGCTTATAAATTAGTTATAATTTGCTTAAGTGTCAAACAAAACAGTAGTTAAAGATAGTAGTCTGAAGTTTAAATGGTTTATTTAAATATATTTTAGAACATTACAAGTTCTTTTAAATCACAAGCTACGCCAAAGGCAGCTTTGAGCTATGAGCTTTTGTAAATCGAAAATCAGTATTGCGCTTACAAAGTATTTTATATTTCTGCAACAACAAAATTATTGTTGGTACTCACTGATAACAATTTTAATGTTCGTTAACCAATTATTATATGTAATTATAACTTTAATAGATACGAAATCGATCAATTCAATCGCATATTGCAAAATTTCTGTAGATCTGGAGTTATCAGTATTATTATTTTTTATTAGTTATATAGTAGATCTTAGGCCCACCTGAGCTACGTGCGAATGGATCTACGTAGAAACAATTGTTACTTTTAAAAGATTTTTTGGATAATGACAGAATAAAGAAAATATAGATAAAGTATAACACACCTATAGTATTAAAATCCTACTAGTGGACTTTCATGTCATTTCCTTTTTTTTGAGGTCACAATAAACAGCAAAACAGGTTAATATAAACATATTGAATCTTACTTTCTACTAAATTTATAATTTTATGAATGCGAAACCTTATGGCGAATGAATGTTTGTTAGACTACACATATATGACACTTCACAGTAATACAGCGTACATAAAAGACGATAGAGTCAAAGTCAAAGTCAAATAATTTTATTCAAAATAAGAAGTTACAAGCTTCATTTTTTGAACGTCAAATAATTTACCACCGGTTCACTAAATTTAATGCCTCAGACCTGAGAAGAACCGGCGCAAGAAACTCAGCGGAACTATATTTTTTTTTTTTTTTAGAAATACGTAACATACAATATATAAAGATTTTGTGTAAATTGGCTATAATATAAAAACAAATCGATAATCATTTATACGTTTTTGCTACAATAAGTAATTAAAGAAGTTCCCTATAATTGCCAGTAGCTGCAAAACCTGTGATCATCTCCGTATCAGCGTAACCATTATTATTAAAATAATTCGTTCATTGCACTCATAACACCAATAACCGATGTAAAGAGCTTCATACATACAATACAATTTTCAAAACATCTATTAAGTTCATAAAGTTTTCTTATGTAGAGCGCAGTAAGTGAAAGGAGAGCGATGATATCGGTTCATTGCTTCTATCACGTTGTTTATGTCGTTATTATGAAGATCTGCATCGTTAGCATAATATTCAATGTGAATAGGATTAGACTTATCAAGTCGAATCTTTATAGATCACTTATAAGGCAAGCCTTCCTACCAGTTTTGACCCATTCTACTTGATAACTGAACTATACGGATACTATTATTTTTAATTAGTTCACTAAACTAGATCCTTTATTTGTTTGGATTAGAAACCTAATTATAAATAAGTACGTTAAGCAGCAGATACAGAATATATAATTTAGTAATGGTATATAATTTAGTATTAATATATGCAATTATTATCTTAATGTCTCCAATGGGAGACATTAAGATAATAATTGCATATATTGACGTAAACTTCTTTTTTTTATTCTTTTTTTTTTCAATAATATAGACACTCCGTTTCTGCTTTCCACCCGAGTTTAAGGCACTGCCTGTTGCGTGGCGGTACTCAACGCCACGGTTTGTCTTGATTGGAGAATTGAAGATTAATTATAATTATCTGAGTGGGAATCGAACCCACAACTTATCATATTAACAGACAGTCAATGTTCCTCTGCACTGCGATAACACTTTGTACATAATTTATTAGATGGTATAAAATATTTTATTCTGTATTAAGTAATATCCTTTCTTACATGAAAATATACTTACTAAAATAGTACTTATAAAATACATATATCATAATTACATAATGTCTCCTTCTAATATGTAAAAGACAAACGGAATGCGACATCTCACACGAATACTCGACAACAATGGCCTGTAGGCGAACTGGGCGATGTTCGATACCTACACAATTTCGACGGTTATGTCATTTGGAAGCTAGATCCTATCTCTGTTGTATATAGAACTATATATTAACATGATTTTATTAGCTTCACCTATATCTATGTATAAATCAAATGATGAATGTAGGAAGACCTTGCAAATATTTTTGACCCACTTTTTGTCGCCCGATTACTTTAAATTTTTTTAGTCAGGACCAGATCTGATGACAATATTTTTTTTATACCATGAACCTTAACATATACCAGAAAATATCTTAAAACGTGTTCATTATATTTTATTAAATAAAATATAGTAAATAAATAAATTTAATTTTTAATACTTCACGCAGTATCCCGCATATAGCAGGGTAGGCAGGGTGGTACCTAGTGTTAAGACACTCCGTTCCACACTTTCCGACGAATTGAGGCATTGCGTGCTGAGTGGCGGAACTCAACGCCGCGCTTTGCCTTGTTACCAACCCAGGAAATGAAAAATTCCATTTCCGGGAGTGGGAATCGACCTACAACCCGTCGCGTGTACTTGCTTGTGCCTCTGCGCCATAACAGGCGTATAATTTTTTTTATATTTATTATTTATTTTATTTATATTACTTCCATATACAATAATCTTTTTCAAATAATAAATTATATAAATGAATATAAAAAGAAACTAATGATGCTAGTTGACATAAGATAACAACATAAGCTTTTCTACGATAATCATATTCTATTTATACCTACTATTACAAGTTTTTGCTTAGCCATACCAAAGCCAAAACAACTTCGCGTTTTTGCTTGCAATGAAAACAGAACGTTACTCAATAACTCAACATTGATTCATAGCTGGTCGTGTACTGTAAATTATTGCTTTAAATTTCTAATTGGCCCGATCCTATCTGTAGTTTCATAACCGTCAAAATGTCGTCCAGAAATAAAAATGTCACCGCCAATGACATTTCGATCTTAATCCGAAGAGCGGGAAAGTGATCGGACTTATTCGAGACCTCTTATTGTAGTTCGCCGACACACGTGACTACTTTAAACTAACAAGATAATGGAGACATCGATTTGATGCAGTTGGAATATGGCGAGCTAACGGTGGTTGCAGGTTCAAATCTCGATTTTCTAGTTTTGTTTGACTAATCTCTCCTCCTAATAAACATTGTCTATATCGACTATTAGTGTACAGCAGATTAAAAAATGTTGACTTAAAAGTATGAAATGTAAGAAAATTCAAAAAAATATATTAAGGTACAATATTTTTATAACAATATAGAAGAATATATACGAATGAAAGTAGATGATTTCGATTTTTTTCTGTTGAGACATTTTAAGCTTCCCTGTAATGGTAACCTTCGCCAGTAAAAGGTATGACCTTTTGATGATTTATTATTTTTTTATTGATTAAATTATGATATACATATAAAAAGTTATTCGAGATATATTAAATTGATACCGGTACCAATAGCAGCATCGGTTCATTTATATTCATATGTATTGTTTTTTACATTATGGTTCTCAAGCAAAATTTTTCTTAATTGAAGCAAATTAGTCCTACGTATATTATAGGTTTAGAATTCCCAATCGTTTATATACTTGCTCATTTATATATTGTGCCAAGATTGTGCCCACTTGGAGAATATTCATCGATTTCACCAGCATAATCGAGAACTCGCTAGCGAAGTTCAGTACATCCATAAACATGTGTACTGCACTAGAGGCCGAACTAGATAGTGATCGCGGACGTTAATACACAAAGGAGGTACATACCTCGCAATGGGCTGTCATTGTGGGACCGGTTCGGCAAATCGGCCGGTATAAATTACCAACGTCACTCCGATCGCGATATCGACAGCTCATGCATCATAGTATCGCTGTCGCTCGATCATCGCTGAGAACGTTCTAGTGACCTTACCAAGTGTAGGTGTGCTTGACCCTGCTCTTCTGTTTGCTAAACATTCGATATTTGCTTCTAAAGATGACTATTGATTACTTAACATTTCTATATAAATGACTCAATTCATGGAATGAAAGTTAGTCGGATGTCTAACTTAGTATATGTATTGAGCTTTCAGCAACAACTACGTAACGTATTTGTGATTTTAAAACCTTTGTTGTCCGACCAAATTAGTTAGTATCTTACCTTACAATAACTATATACTTAAATATTATGTTAATAGAAAATGGACCAACTAGTAACCGCATATCGCATTTCATATAGATTTCGCACGAAACTTGAAACCTTAACGTACTCCTTATAGTACTGGTAATTAATAGCAATTTGTCCATTATTTTTGATGAACTATAAGTGAAAATGTTATTTCATTCTTAAGGATCATGGATTCATGGATTTCTACTCAATATTTTTACTACAAGTAAATTAATGTTTTGGTGAAATTTATATTCTGCGTATTACAGCAATAAGAAGGTAAAAGCAAATAAATAACTCTAGTTTTCAATATATTTTATGTTAAATAATAATAGTATTATTATTTTAAAAAGATAAACAAAGTGATAAAAGCGTTAAATGATCTACGCATTGCGTTGATCTGAAAATATGCTATACATTACGTAAACCATTTGAGGCGATCAGCATCGAACTGAACCGAATAAAATACGTCAATCCGACTGATAAGAAAAGTGCTCTATCCAGTTCACTATCTCGAACCTCACTCGACTGGTCTAAACGAGGGACCAGGGATTAGTGGCGTGGGAAGAATAATGAAGACATTTGCTGTGCGCACGCGCATCTACATGTTATCCTTACCAAAAGAAACTGAATACAATGGACTCACGTAACATATCCTACACTCCAGTCGATCTGACAGTAATGGTGTTTTAGAAACATTAAATGTGTTAATCCAATGTATATTGATCTAAAGTGGAGTATTACTACAATAAAGTATTATACATTATGTGGGGTCTTATACTATATCTTAGCTATTTTTATTGTTTCACCTAAGTGGGATAACAGGATTTATTTAATAAGGCACAATAGGTTTTGAATAAATTTTCGTATGTGGTTAAAATAGATGTAATAGCAGTTGGAACTTTCATTTCTCGATTGGATCTCTACAAATCTGATGGTTTGGAGCTATTTACGAAATCAAATCCCTTGATTATGATGTAGTTATTAAAGATATTTGTCTACTCTATAATGAATACCTATAATGCCTGTTTTCTTTATCTGATATATAACTGTATATGGTTAGAATATCATACAACAGCTATCGAAGCTGCGTACTAAAATATAAACAACGAAGCCTAGACATCTCGAGATAAGCCTAATATTTAGCCAACAAGCGATGTCATGGACCATTGTTACATCACAGATGTATCATTGTGTTTGCTTTGTTACATTTGGCAGTGTTATGGCATGTGGCAGCAATTATGTCAATATGCCTCGTCAGAGCCAAACATATGCTTGTTTACTTTTCAAATACTTTCGTTTTAAGGTATGAATCCAATAATATACCACGTTTTATTGAAAAATATTGTTTAATTCAACTAACAAAATTATTGCAAAATTAGAATTTATACGATTAAAATAATGCCCTCTTAAAATAAAACCCATTTTTTTTTTTTTATATTAACATATATATGTAGCACTCAACCGACAGTCTAATGACCGAATGTCTTATTTTGAATATATTTAACACTCAAACACTACATTTAGTATTTAAGCGTGAGGGAACATCGGTTATTATTTATAATTGTAAAATTGAGACTTACTAAAACAAATACATATTTTTTGATGTACAATTTAAGCCGAAGCAACCAGTTTAAAAAACGCGTAATAAATATGGAATATATATCTATCAGTTGCGAGGCATCCATAAAACACGGTCCCCTTCGGCTTACCTTTTGTAACTGTCAATAATTTTTTTTGAAAAATTTGGGAGCTACTTTGTAAAAAGAACAAGTATGAGACCTAAATTTTTGGGTATAAAATTGCAAAAAAACAAGCTACGACATCTAAAACCTCCTAAAAAAAAGGTCATCAGCAATTGTGAATTACTAAATAACTTTAAACCTATACCGGCTTCCTTAAATATACCGGCTTCTCTAAAAATATACCGGCTTACCTTTTTAAAATTTTCAACATTCCATAAATACACACATACAAAATCTAAGGAATATGGTAAATCTAATTAAATTAGTGTCCCCGTAAATGCTTAATAACGCATAGCGTAGTGACGTAAAAGTGTGTATATATATCACTTTATATAAACGTGGATGTCCACTGAACCATGGTAGTGTGTGTAACATTTATTTTATTAATTTAATGTACTTTCTGTGCATTATTTTAAAAAGATATTATCATTCTGTACTCCTTCGTTATATAAACTATAAGTGTGCCAAGTTTCATGCTCCTCCGTTCGCGTATTTTTCGTAAAAAGGGATCCAAAGTTGTTTCACGTATTTATGTATAGATTATTTAAATAACTTTTTGTTTTCTTTTTTTTTTAACTTTACGCTGTATCCCGCATACAGCAGGGTAGACAGAGGGAACCCGAGAACCTAGTGTTAAGACACTCCGCCCTCTTACAACAATTCCGTCCCCCACTTTCCGCCGAATTGAGGCATTGCGTGCTGAGTGGCGGAACTCAACGCCGCGCTTTGCCTTGGTACCAAACCTAAAAATGAAAATACTAACATTTCCTGGTGTGGGAATCGAACCCACAACCTGTCACGTTTACAGTCGCACGCTTGTGCCTCTGCGTCACGACAGGCGCATTATTATTTAAATAAGTTTTCCATAATGTTTATAATCAACAAAAATTATTTCCTTAATATATTATGTGCATATGCCAAATGATCATGACTTGTGTTTCAAGAATGTTGTATTAGATATAAGATCAATTGTATATATAGATTAATTTTTATGATAATTTTATGTTGATTTAATTTATTAAATTGATATTTTTAAAATATGCAATGGATTTATTTAATTTTAATATTTTTATTTTTTAAGTAAATAAAAAGATATATATTTTTATATAGATATTATGATTATTAATATCCGATAATATTCATATTATATAACTCCTGTCGTGGTGTAGAGGCACAAGCGTGCGACTGTAAACGCGACAGGTTGTGGGTTCGATTCCCACTCCAGGAAATGGATTTTTTAATTTCCTGGGTTTGGTAACAAGCCACTTAGCACGCAATGCCGCAATTCGGTGGAAAGTGGGGAACGGAGTGTCTTAACTCTAGGTTCTCTCTGCCTACCCTGTTGTATGCGGGATATAACGTGAAGCTATGTATATATGTATGTATTAATATTTGTTATTATTAGACATTGAGAAACATACATGCACATTTTTAAATACATAGATAAATAGATTTGCATAAAAATAATATTCAGCCATAAGTTTCTAATGTATGTTGGGTTTGATGTAATATTTTGCAGTGGTGCAAATTTTTTAAAAGTTATTTATTAATTTGATATCCATCTGAAATCTGTTTCAGTTATTTAACTTCAAATATATATCTTGTATGAGGTCATAGTGGCGCAGAGGAAGAGCGTCCAACTATAAACGCGGCTTGTAGTGAGTTCGATTTCCACTGAAGGAATGAGAATATATTTATATTACTTTTATTCTTCCGCACTAGAAAGTAGTGTCTTGACACCAGATCCTCGTAATACTGTTTCTTATATACGTTTTGCAAATATAGAGCATAGAATATGAGGGCATAAAGTAGATATGTATGTTATGGGTTAACAATAGAAAAACAGCTTAGCCGAGTACATTCTTAGCATAAAATGTGAAATCTAAATCTATAGTTGTAACCGGTGAGACTAATTTATTACTATATATCATAAAGCAATTGAATACACGTGTTCAATAAGAATAGGTAATTTATCAAATGAAGGATTTTGCGCTGTTATTGTTATATCTATAATATTTTAAGATATGCTAAGATTATACGTCGGTTAAAAGGAGATTATTGTTGGAATTATTGTTTGGTGGTAGGAGGTTCGTCCTCCGTCTGGCTCGCGACCACTATCATGTCAAAGACGAACCGCCAAATATCTTGTGATGTGTTCCGGTTCGATGGCATGTAAGCCAGGTTTTCCCCTTTCCCACCCATTCTTTCCCAAAAATGTGGTGGTTCCGATAGCGGACTACTACATTATCCTCCCCTTCCGTCTCTATCCTCTAGGTTGGCAACGCATCTACAACATCTCTGGTGGTGTACATGTTCATGGGCGAAGGTAACCACTTACCATCAGGTGGTCCTTCTGCTCGTTTGCCATCCGTTATCCATAAAAAAAAAAAAAAAATTATTGCTATAACATCTATTGCAGCTGAAGAACTTCGGCATTGTGGCAGAGTGGTGTATCTAACTTTACTGTATACGTAGGATTCGTCGGTTTGGTACCTAGTAAAAGAGACACTGAAGCACTTATCAATGTGTCTAGTGAGAGGAAGTGAAATAAAGTGAATTTTCTTTATAACCATAAATACTAAAAATATATACTAAGTGGGCAACGGAATTGTTGAAAGAGAATGGAGTGTCTTAACACTAGGTTCTCAGGTTCCCTCTGCCTACCCTGCTATATGCGGGACCCAGCGTGAAGTTTAAAAAAAAAAATCTAAAGATATATGGAATCTTCGCATTGAATATTCTACTTATATTAAACATGTCGCTATAGATATCTATATGTTTTTTTGAGTATTTGTAATCTAAAAACATTTCTTGCTAATATTTTTTTTAGCTAAACTAGTCGGTGTACATACCATAAAAAATATTTTTTTATAAGTATCTATAGTAATAAATAATAATAGGCCCTATTACACTACAACTGACGACACAACGTTTAATGTATTCAAAAAACTTAAGTACCCAACACAGTACATAGTTGACTTGTCTTGATCCTTGACTTATATATCAATTAGTCTCATTACATAAGTACCAATAGCCTCTTATTACGTTTGCGATATTAATATTCAAATGGTAATGGCGAGATAAACTAAAAACTGGTTCACCTTTACGCCAAAGTTCGTTGCGTTATTTCCTACGAATTAATGCTAATTTACGTGAGTACTTGCTGCTAATATAACAATATTGCCGTAGTAATTGTATTATGGCGATTTTGATATCCGTCCATAAATATATTAAATGAAAATATTTTAATCGGGTTTGTCGTTATACATAATTTTATGTAACATATAAAAATGAGATTGTGGTGCAGTGAGTTGTAGGTTCGATATCCATTCGAGGTAAATTATTGCCTCTTCACGCTAGTAAGAGGCAGCACGGTGTAAATTCCGACACCCGACATGGAATGTTTCCAATTTGGGTAAAAACTTCACTTACACTATGTACTCAAAAAGAACCCGACCGACAGTCTAATGACCGAATTTCGAATATATTTATCACTCAAACACTACATTTAGTACTTAAACGTCATGGAACACCGGTTATTATTTATAATTGTAAAATTGAGAGTTTTACTAAAAGAAATGCATATTTTTTAGTTTTAATTTAAGCCACCAGTTAAAAAAACGCGTAATACACAAAATTCTTTCTGCCTAACCTGCTATGCGAGAAAAAGAGTGAACCTACTTTATGCTCTTTACACGATGCAAGCCCAACGTTTTGAGTACTTTACAGTAACCCTTGATCATGAGTCGACTGTTATTCAAATACAGAGGTAAGCAAATATATTATTCAAAATCATTATATTCAAAAATCTCACGCACACAGCTAGGTGAGTAATAAAAATGTTATTATAAGGAATACTTCACTTCCCCTTTGATGATAATGCCATTGCGTAGAGTGTAGCAAATTCCTAAATCTGGTCTCTTTATTTATAAGGCCTGTTTTCTATATATTTGTCGCTATTCTTTAAAATATGAATCAAGAATTAACTATTAAACCTTTCATCAAATAAACAACTTTTATATTTAAGTATTTACTGATGCTGAAATTTAAAATAAATATATTTATGTTGTTTATTGTCATTTAAATTGATCATTTACATAGATTTTAAATGTATATCGATTTTATTTTATTATTCATAAAAATCAATAATGGACACACAACCTTATTAAATACTATTTGCTTGCTACGTTTCAAATTCAAAGTTATGTTTAGTTGAAGTGTTTATCAACAATGTCAATAGCTAAGTGTCCTGTCGGTTTTAAGTTCTACATTTTAACGCCTGTAGTGGTGCAGAGGCACAAACTTGCGACTGTAACAGGTTGTGGGTACGATTCCCATTCCAAGAAATAGAATTTTTAATTTCCTGGGTTTGGTAATAAGACAAAGCGCGGCGTTGAGTTCCACTCAGCACGCAATGCCTCAATTCGGCGGAAAGTGGGCAACGAAGTGTCTTAACACTAGGTTTCCTCTGCCTACCCTGCTATATGCGGGATACAGCGTGAAGCTATGCATGTATGTATTTGAACAATAATTCTCACCAAGACACATCAAAATAATAAGCAAAAATTGCAAAAAAAATTAAAAAGGGCCAAGTTATTTATAAGATTTTTGTTCAGCGATAACAATAAAATAAGCAGACTTTTTTTGAAAGTTGTTTAAGCCCTGAAGCTGGATGAGTCCAAAACAAAAAGTATGAACTATCACGCTCAGAGTCAGCGACCGCTTGACATTTGACACACGAATGTCAAGGCCCAGGTCGGTACACGTCAGTGGACTTGAATGCAACTATCGAAAATTCTTTTTAAGGCAACTGGAACTCGCATGTTGGATTAAAGTATCTAGATGTTTCTCGTTGATATGTTATTTATAGATATTATGCTAGTGTGTGGAGAAAAGGGAACAGTAATGATTAATTCATTATATTATATTTGTAAAATGTTTGCGTTACTAAGTGACTGGCAGACAACGTACAGGCGAAACTACTGATCACAGAAAGTTAAAATTAGGTATATTTAGGCACCCTGGGGAATGATAAAATGAAGTAATATAGAGCCTGTCGTGGTGCAGAGGCACAAGCGTGCGACTGTAAACGCGATAGGTTGTGGGTTCGATTCACACTCCAGGAAATGTAAAGTTTAGTACTTTCATTTCCTGGGTTTGGTGTCAGGGCAGAGCGCGACGTTGAGTTCCACCGCTCAGCATACAATGCCTCAATTCGGTGGAAAGTGGGGAACGGAATTGTTGAAATAAAACGGAGTATCTTAACACTAGGTTCTCAGGTTCCCTCTGTCTACCCTGCTATATGCGGGATCATTAAAAAAAAGTATATTCATAATGGGAGCACTAAGAGAGTAAAAAAATACCCATGTAAACAGAATTTTGGGTTTATAGTGCATGCAAACGAAGTCACAGAATACAGCTAGTTGAAAAGAAGTAACTCAAAAAATATAATAATAATACTCTATATGCATATATCTAATCTAGTGTATTATGTAAATTTTGGTACAATTTGTCAGTATAATAAAACAATATACGGATTTGCACAGCGTCATAATTGTCACAGTAAATTTGTGTTAGTTATAAAAAGAAATTTATGATATCGTATTATATTTCAAATTAATTTATAATGACGTGAAGAAATCAGCGCTCTGTTTTTATATGTATATTTTGATGTAGCACACATAATTAATTATTTTTATAAACGTAGGGTCAGCAACCGCTTGACATTTGACATACGAATGTCAAGGCTCCATATCAGATCACGTTGCTGCACTCAAGTGTGACTCAGAATTCCATCACTCTTAGATCATAAAGAGGAAATCACTGTAATAAAGAGATCAATTTATAAAAGATCAAAAATTGTGACTAACACAGTAAGTAGATTGATCTTGTTTAAATGATTTATAGCGTACTAAGAAATCTAGTCTAATCTCATTAAGCTTACTAACACTCAGCCAGTTCGGAAAGTTCACTTCTATAGCCTTTATTAAAAAAAACATTCTACTTGTTACTTAAGGATTAAAGTAAATGTCACTCGAACTTTATCTGGTTATGAAATGCATCTTAGGGTTTGTGAAATTATTTTTCCACTTGAGCCCTAAATATGACAGACTTACACTTAAACTTAAATAAGTAACATGCCTCAGCACAATAATATAACATTCATTTTGCAAATTTTCCTGTCAATATATAATATAATAATATGACGGCAACAATTTATAATAATTGGTGGCGAACACAGCGTAACTTGTTGTTGTGCTTATCAACTGAAATGTCAGATCACCTTCCGCATTACACTCACAGGCCGATGATATGCGAGGGCAAAGAAACAAGAGCAAAAACTTTAAGGTCTCGAACATCGTTTTCGTAATTTTACAGTCACTTGAAACGTTTCCGTCGTGACTTAAATAACATTGCTTATTTAAATGGCGTACCTGTAAACAAATAATACTGACACTTACATATACAAGTAAAACGCTAAAAATATGATTATTATTTTTTTAAATTAAGGTTGCTGCCACTTTCAGTTCATTTTTGTTTAAAATTTAAAAAAAAAACTTTAACCACACTGTTCAAAATATTAATTTATGTAATAGTCATATATTATTAAGGTTTAAAAGTCATAAGACATTTTTTTTCATTTTGCAAGGTACCTTAAGCGGGTGAACTCAGCGAGACACATAGATAGCTATTTGAAAACATTAGTACTTGCCGACACCATGAATCGTTTAGCAAATCAAAGAAACGTCTAAAATAAATATAAAATTTCTCCCAGTGAGTAATTGAAATCATCAGAAAGATTATGTCCTGTTTGAAATCTCTTAAACCAGTACTTCACTCACATCTCAAACTGTGTACCCATTTTTACGTTTTTTGTGCTAAAATTATGCCAAACTTGCCAAATTCGTACTTGTTCATTCGTTCAGTGGTTTTTTTGTTATATGTCTTCTTTCATACCCCTAATGTGTACGCTATTTCGTACCAGTATGAATAATGTTAATTTTTTGTTGTATTTCGACGTGGCCAAAAAGGATGTACAATTGATCCTAAATGTTTAAGAGCTGTCCATTTACAGCTCTAAGTGAACATAAAAATAGAAATGAATTTATCAAAAGAAACTGCTAAAAGAATTGATTTTCTAGAAAAATCGAGAAATAGCGTGAAATGAAAATTATTTTTTTTTTCATTTTTTTTTATTTTTATTTTTTTTTAACTTCACGCTGTATCCCGCATATAGCGGAGTAGGCAGAGTGAACCAGATAACCTAGTGTTAAGACACTCCATTCTCTTTCAACATTTCCGTTCCCCACTTTCCGCCAAATTGAGAATACATACAAATAATGAATAAAATTACTTATTACAAATAAATGGTTAAGTCAATCAGATATCAGATGCAATATGATTTTATATTTTACATTGTTTACTACGAAAATAAAAAGAAAAACTAATCGTTTTTTCGATTTAGGAACATAGCGGTCCAATTTAGGCCTAATGCCCCTAAATCCTGTTCCTTTGCTACTGCTGTTTTTTAAAAACATTAATTCTGCTATCATTATGTATATTATATTTATTTTCATCATTAATGTATTACTAGTGTCCCCATTGACGCGTTAACAACGCGTTGTCTTTGTATATGTCACTTTATATAAACATGGATGTCGAACCATGGTAGTGTGTATAACATTTATTTTGTTAATTTAATATACTTTTTATGCATTATTTAAAAAAATATTAGTATTCTGCACTCCTCTACGTAAACTATAATTGTGCCAAATTTACTGCTCCTCCGTCCGCATAATTTTCGTAAGAAAAGTTTCGTAGGGTACAAAGTTTTTGCTTCATGTATGTATGTATATATATATATATATATATATATTAATGATTTTATATTTGACATTATAAATAAAGCGTGAAACTAAGTTATTCAATTAAAATTCTTTACTTTGCAAATAAGCCAAATACTAAATAACTTTCCCCTATATGTAAATGACTTGTTGAACATCCATTTGAATATTCTTTCAATACTTATTATCATTGAAACTACGTATAATTCAATTGAATTTGTTTTAATACACCAGTTCACCTCGTTTTTCTTGGCCTCAGCACCTTTGACACCATTTTCTTTATAGATACATAATTTACGCCGCCATAAAGTCAAGGTAACGGATATAGCTATCTGTTGCCATATTATTTATATTTATGGATATGTAAATTATATTTGTCAGGTTGTCACTACCTTTCTTATTTTCAATAGCACCATATTTAAAAAATTGAACTGAACTGAACTTTTGTGTTGATCATACTAATTATTATACGATTACTAATTTATGCGTTTTACATTGATTGATGAGACGCGATAATAGTCGGAATCTTGACAATTTTGAGTTGAGTACTCAATTATATAATAGACATTTGGATATTCATACTGTTTCATTTTCTGGGTTTGGTAAAGGCAAAGGCAAAACGCGGTGTTGAGTTCCGCCACTCAGCACGCAATGCCTCAATTCGGCGGAAAGTGGGGAACGGAGTGTCTTAACACTAGGTTCTCAGGTTCCCTCTGCCTACCCTGCTATATGGCCTGCTATACTAATACGGCGTAAAGCTATAAAAAAATATACTGTTCATCTAACTTCACTTTTTTAACGTAATTGTTAAAAAATATATATTACCATATGGATATGAAGCTGCACATCGCGTTCAATCCGATTCATTGCATACGGCAGCAAACCTTAGTTAATGCAAAATATTATCGATAATTCCATGTTGGAAACCTACACGGGTCGTATTTGGAATCTTAGCCAGCAATGGCGCGTGTAGAGCTCGCACGTGGGCCGCGAGTCGCGACATTTGCCCCTTTAGGTGATGTCATTGTGTGCATCAGAAATCGCACATGACTGGGAAAATATTTATTTAAAATAATACTAAGCTAAACATTTTGATTAAAGCCTTATTAAATGAAGTAGACACAATTTAATTCTTATTTCAGTTCTGAAAGTTTTTGAGTATCGTGATATTTTCAATTAGCCTGAGTTATTCAATTATTCTTCGACTATCTAGCAAGTGGGAATGCCGACAACTCTATATTTATAAAAGTTCGGGTTAATCGAATTTTTGAATATGAATGTCTAAGATATTTCATCAATAATTTTCAAGCACAAATTAAACAAGTAACAAAACGTTACACTCTAATACAAAAGTAATTACCAGATAACTACCAGATAAAGGGTAAGATGTCGTCATTTCCAATACTAAACACATACTATACCTACGTAATGATGATGGTTGACAAATTATATTTTATTATAATTTAAACTTACATTTTGTAAATGCATAAAACAATTATTTATAACTCCATTGCATATCGTCAGGCGACAGCAAGCGTGTCGGGGCGAATATCGGCCCGTGTAGCGCGTAGGCGCAGGTCGCCTCACGCTCGTTGTGATGACGTGGACAAAGCCTGAACATGAACACTGCCTATACTAACCTAGGTTGTTATATATTTAGTATGCTTATTCTATAATTAGTTAAATTAATTCCAAAATTTCGGTTGGTTGATGAATTTGGAGACGATTTCCTTTATTGTGTTAGGTACAGGTTACATAGTTTTGAAAACTAATTTAAATATAAGTTAATTTCCACATATCATCTTGGAGATTAGAATGCATGCCTTCTGAATATGTATATTTTTAATTGAGATTTTAGCAATAAACAAAAACTGAATTCAAATAAAATGCACTAAAAAGGAAAATTAAAAACTATTTCACAGCTCTTACAAACATCAATGACACTAGGTATTATATAAAAAAGAAACATCAAAATTGTTTCACCCAGCCAAATGTTATACGGAAACACACATAAGAAAATACAGTCATATCGCCTGTCGTGGCGCAGAGGCACAAGCGTGCGATTGTAAACGCGACAGGTTATGGGCTCGATTCCCACTCCAGGAAATGGATTTTTAATTTCTTAGATTTGGTAACAAGGCAAAACGCGGCGTTGAGTTCCGGCACTCAGCACGCAATGCCTCAATTCGGTGGAAAGTGGGGAACGAAGTGTCTTAACACTAGGTTCCCTCTGCCTACCCTGCTATATGCGGGATACAGCGTGAAGCTATGTATAATATGTAAGTCATTTTAGACAACGTTCTTAAAACTTTCTTTATTCTACTTACTATAATAGCCATAGAATTTCGCATAGTATCACTTATAGGTGTAATGGCTGGAGAAGCATACAAACTCGTGTGACAAGTAGATGGTCAAATTGTTTAAATGTTTCTAGTAAATATTATCAAGCGTTTAGTTTTTTGTTATTATTTGAAATTATATCTCAGCCAGTTTAGACTTGGATGTTTATTTCTGATATTATTTTGGGCAATTTATGTCAGATATCGGATCAAATCGAAAATATATATACCTATTGACTTTAACTTAATGAGGTATAAATTTTAATATACGTTTACCGTTCTTATATTGTTCTTTTAAGAAGTTATTTTATTATTGATAAATGCTAAACTTTGTTTTAGCAACGATATATCACTTTATAGAAAAAGTGTATGTAGTATGATATGATTTATTAATGTATTTCTCTCTCTCTCTCTCTCTCTCTCTCTGTCACCTTCAGCATCACGCATAGCTTATTCCGTAAAGCAGAGAGAACCTAGCGTATAAGGCACTCCATTCTCCAGCCGAATTCGATTCATTGTGTGTTGAGATACTACTAGATGGGAAAATGAAAATAATTTACATTTAATAATTCCCCCGAATGGGAATCGAACCCACAACCATAGATAGCGTTTACAGTTATACGCTGTCTCACTGAACAACGATAGTTTCAATATCATTATACTGTCTTTCTAATGCGCTATAAAACATATTAGAAGCACTTCTCCTCTATAACTTTAACTATGCCAAATTTTATAATCCTTCGCACGTATAATTTTATCACAAAATAAAGTACATTTTTCAAGAATAAGTTTGTTCGACGGGATATTTACCATGTATTGTTTTTATTTTGGGCTCCCGATATTTCGATGCTGTTGCAAGCACCATGATCACGGTTAAACTGGAGATAACTGGAGAGAAGCCAGTCGGCTTCGCAGTATCTCCAGTAAAAACAATACATGGTAAATATCCCGTCGAACAAACTTATTCTTATGTATGTGACCATGAGAGTTTAAATTCATATACATTTTTTAAGTATTAATATAAAGATTAGTGTGTATTATGTCGTTAAGTTATCAAAAAAAGACATCTTAATTTCAATTGAAAATAAGACTGCAATTGCGCGGCGATTTTCAAATACCCATTATATGCGAAATAAGTAACATTATATATTTAAACTGGAATAACATCGTAAATTTTGTTTAATTCCTCCACCAAATAAAATTAAATCACTTAGGAATTTCATATCGAACTAACGTCCGACAGGCATATTTCACTGTTTTTATGTTTCTCGTAATTACAAACAGTTATCAGCGGCTTTGCTTTTAACGGTTAACCTTTTAATACTTTAGGTACCTATAACATTAAGACAAGTACAATAACAGTAAATTATTATAAAGCCCTTACATAAAATCCCGCACCGATATCTTTGCATTTTATAAGCTACGGCAGCACTTACCGCGTAGGTCACATTCTCGAAACCTATGAATTAATTAGAAGCTGATGACAGATAGACGTTGATATTAAGTTATATAATTACAATTTCCTTATTTTGAAATAAAATTTTGTAAATATTTGATATTCTTTTTGGGTATTCTTTTTTTTAGCTTCATGCTATATGCTATCCCGTACAGGTTCCTACCCTAGTAGGGTAGGCAGAGGGAACCTGTACGGGGTACTTTTTAATAGTTCTGGAAAACCTATATAAGTCTAATAATTAAACTAGTAAAATATACTGTATATATGTGTGTGTATAAATGTATATGTATGTAATGAGGGTAACATATAAAATAATTAAAATCTTTTAGCTTTGCAATTATTCTACACACAGGAAAGAGGTAAGTGGAGGAAATCCAGTGTTAGGGCACTCCGTTTTGAGTGACGGAACTCTACGCCGTGCTTTATAAGATCGAGTAAATAAACATATTATGCAACCGAATGATGAACGAATCACAACTACACCGTGTGTACAATCAAATGGTACCAATGCACCATGACGATATCATAGTTATATTTATTGCTATTTTAAATATATAATCGATTTTAAAACATTTAATAATATAAAAAAAAATACCTTCATTTACAAAAAGTGCAATATAATTACTTAATGAAGAGAATTATGCAATACGCATATTTTCCAAAAGTTGACCTTTGATTATCTCACCGCGATCGCCGCAGACCGCTAATGGACTGTAGATGTTGATCGGTTTATATTAACACAGTTTAGTCGATCGTGAATAAGGTAGGGCAAGTACGTGATGTACAAATCTATGCCTTTATAATGAATATTAAATAACTTTATTATACCTGTTCATTATTTTTGTAAAACCTACTTTACACTTTCTTTATTTAGCTAAATGCTGTAAAAAAAATTTAATGGTGATACAAAGACATCTGGCTTTAGAGACATACCGGAGTTAAAAAGAACTAGAGGCCGCTCGCGTCTGATCTGGAAGTTCATTATTGCTAGAGACCTAAAACAAATGAAATTGAGCTAAGCCTAGAATCGCACATCTATAATAGGCACAAAAGAGTAAGGAGACCCGACCCTAAATAATGGGGCAAGGGGTACAAGAAGAAGAAAATGATACAAAGACATGGCTCTTTGGGATTTGTAACTGATTACAATACCCTGCATACATATCATAATCAAATTTTGGGGACGCTATATATTTCTAATTATATTTTTATCGGCATCATAAATTTACCACATCAACTTAATTTAGATGTTTCAAGAAAAGCTTAAATCAATAATTCAATATGTAAATTTGAAATATTATCATTTATAAATCAGATATCAGTCTCATGAGACTTTTAACCTTTGTAATAGCTTTAAAATTCCTTAATCACCAAATTGACTCTTTGAAAGGAAACGACTAATTACCCGCGTACAAAACAAACCAATGTATCGAATCGATAAATATAGTCAGTGTGAAGGTGTGGTATTTATATCAGTGTAACTTCAAAATCAATTAAACCTTTTTTTAAAATAGACAATGTTTTCTAAAGAAATCTCAAAACTATGCCTTTAGATTTGTTTAAAGATGTGAAATTGTATGTTATTAAAATGATTATTGCAAAATATTGTGTTTTTTTCAAAGAAAATAAGTATTACTTGCATATATTTAGTGTAAGCAATTTCATGCTTTATCCCACATGCCAGAGTAATTAGAGAGAACATACTCGTAGTGTCGAGACACTCCCTTCGCCGCTTTCTGTCAGAATCCGAAACAGTCTGTTCAGTGGCGGAACTCAACACCGTGCTTTATTCTACCAGAGTAAAGACATGAAAATAATTTAAATATAATCATTCTAAAGAGTAGGGTCAATTTGGCGGAAAGTGGGAAACCGAAATATTAAAGAGAACGGAGTGTCTTAGCACTAGATTCTCAGGCTCCCTCTGCTTATATATTATGTGCAGAATACAGCGTGAAGCTAAAAAGTAGGAATCGAACTCATAACCAATTGCGTTTCAGTCAGACGCTGTCCCAATGCGCCACTATGGCCTCTTTTAAAAACTTTAAGAAATATCTGACATAGAATTAGTATTTGGTTATCCCATTCTTTTTCCTTTGATTCTTGTTAAAATAATATTTTTTAATTTTTATTGACGCAGATTATTTAATTAAAAAAACATAGCCTGTCTAATTTAATTACTGAAATGTATTTTTAATGTCAGTAGTGTGTTGCTATTTTTATAACTCGATATCTAACGAGTAATTAGTATTCTAAGCGTTTTGAATAGATAATAATTTATGTTCTCTTTTTTGTTTCAGGTATTATTATTAGCAGCTACTAAATATTAAGGATAACCGTAATTAATTTATTTATGATACAATATATTGACATTATTGCAAATGTTTTAAATATTCCTTGTATTTTTTGGTATAATTTCAATATTATTACGCTGTGTCCCGCACGCAGCAGAGAAGACAAAGGTAACCTGAGAGCCTAGTGTTAGAACACTCCGTTCTCTTAAGATTTTCGCTCTCAACCTTCTGCCGAATTAAGGCATTACGTGATGAGTGGCGGAACTCAACGCTACACTTTTCTCATTACCGAAGCGAGGAAATAAAAAATGTTTAATATTCATTATTAGAAGTATTTAATATTTTTATTTCCTGGAATGAGATTTGAACCTACAGCCTGTCGCGTTTGCAGTCACACACTTGTAGCTCTGCGTCACGACTGGCCTCAATTTAATATTTGAATATTGTTAGTTGAAAACTTAGGGGCAGCTTTAAGCTTCAGCGGTAGTACTATCGGAGTATCGAACTTGTTACCATTGATACATCTATGGTAACAAGTTCGATATATATATTGTGTATACATACACAAGTCTTACGAACACAGAATTATAAGTAGATTTTAAAAGCTCTAATATTAAAGAATGATTCACGTAATGACAGTTGCATCTCCACTCAACATAATCGTAGTTTCTATTTAGTTCAAGTAATTTATATCTGTAATAGGCGTTGATGAGCAGGTATACCTACAACTTAGGTCTCGTCCAAGTCAGGTCCACTTTTCTTCCGCCTCACAATCAGTCCTGTTAAACGGGTTCCATACCACCGCGCCCAGCCCACGCCGTCCTTCTCAATGCTAATCGTTCTATGCGATACACTAATCGCATACCTCCGTGTTTACTTCATATTAATACCACCCACTTAATAGTTAAATGTTTTAAATTTTGCAATTTCTAACTATATTTTTGATAGTTATTATTTAAATTGATTATTTTTCGTTATTGTATATATTAATATTTATGTATTTATTACAGTGTGTAAAATAAAAATGTTACCTTTTTCTGATATTTATTATGTCGTAATACTTTTATAACGCCTGTCGTGGCGTGCTAGCGACTGTAAACGCGAAAGGTTGTGGGTTCGATTCCCACACCAGAAAATGTGAATCTAGTATTTTCATTTCCTGGCTTTGGTAACATGGCAAAGTGCGGCGTTGATTTCCACCACTTAGCAAGCAATGCCTCAATTCGGCGGAAAGTGGGCTTAACACTAGGTTTTCTCTGCCTACCCTGCTATATGCGAGATACAGCGTGAAGTTATGTATGTGCGCATAATACTTTTTACATTTTTTTTTATTATAAAGTACCTGCCATAGATTATGAATATTGATTTTTTTTTTGTTATTATCAAGCATTTCCTGAATTTTTTACTATTTATAAAGAAAGAGCCTAGTGACAAGAATAATCTAAAGCAAAAATTTTTGTAAATATCGTTTATTATATTCGTACTGATGTTAAATCGATCAAGTGACCATTACGTTATAGACAAAAAATATATTTATAGATATATGACTGTTTTAAAACAGGAAATTAATTTAATTAAAGTGAAGGCGTGGTCGTATTTGTGGATTAATAATAATAAATCTTCGATTATTACCAACCACTCGTTAATATCAAAGTTCAAGTAGCATGACGCTTCCGTTTCATTTATCATTTATATTTTATATTGCTCTCGTTCATTTTATTGTTATTAGAAATTTTACGCTTGTATGTCCCATACTATAGATTCAGAAATATTGTATGTGCTGAATTTAGATGCCATTATAACCACGGGGAAATGTTATATTCGCCTACTGTGTTTAGAAAACAAAACAGTACGAAGTCAATACAAGGTTAACTTAGGGTACAGCTTATGCTGACTACACATGGGGATAAAAAGCAAAGAATATCTACATGTAGCAATAAAAAATACATTTGCTAAATAATTAAATTAAAGTCACGTCACTGTTGCAGACGTAAACCCGAATGATCGAACATATCGTGCATATAAACGCAATTTAATAAAATTTTGTTAGATTTTGAAGTCATCAAGGAACTAGCAAGAACACATACCACAATAAAAAAAAAAACAAGTAATAAAAATCCACTTTGACAACGTAAGTTTTTTACCATGTACAAAAATTGAATCGTTATAGCGATCTTGGGGAAAATAGTTAGATTCATAATAAAAATCATTCCTTGGTTCTTTTAGCGAATTCACTCTTACTCTACTCAGCGTTTTGCGTAAAATTTTCATCCAAAACGTCCAAAACATAGTAGTATCGTTCCTCAAACGAAAATTCGAGAGCGGCGACACTAAATTATCCCTGCCTACGCGACAAAACAAAAAAAAAACTATAAAAAATATTTTTATTGATATTTGAATCATTAAAGATTATAACACTGTGTGCCGAATGAAAAGTCGATCTTAATCTTTTAAATAAAATGCCATTCAATTCATATTTATTTAAAAACCGTATATAATAAGCTTTTAAGATGCGATATTTCTTGACGCCTGCACAAGGGCGATACGTCAAATGTTATATCCCTAAGACACTTATGTTTTAAAAAATATTTAAGATATATTTTTTATTTTGACAGGTTTTGTCTTTTGTAGACTTTACGGTACTTCCAGTACCATTTGTACGAAATTGTAATATATGGAAAGAGTATTCCTACTTTAATAAGAGGGGTGAAAATTTTAGTTAGGCAAGCCGGTAAATTAAGCGAATTTATATATATTTAGGGAAGCCGGTATACATATTTAGGGAAGCCGAGGTATATTTAGGGAAGCCGGTAATTTTTAGGGAAGCCGATATATTTAGGGAAAGTGGTATAGGATTTCAAGGTATTTAGTAGTTTCACTATGGAATTTTGGCGATGACCTTTTATTTTAGATCTTATAGATGTCAGAGCTTGTTTTTTTGCACTTTTGTGCCCAATATTTTCCTGGTGACTTTTTTTTTTGTAGCTCTCACACCTTGTTTGACTTTGTTTTTTGAGCTCCACCATTTGTACTTTGAAAAGTTAGGCAAGCCGGTGGGAATCAAGTTGTAAGTAATTATATGCCTCGTCACTGATTCATAGTTTACAAATATGTTCATTAGTTTAATTCTATCACTAAAATAATTGAATCGGTGAGTGCAGAAACAACGTAAGTCACAAAAATTCGTAATCGATTTAAACTAGCTTAGAAAGCTACCTTATACACTTTTTTCAACCTCCTGCAAAATTTGAAAATCCAGACTTACGTTGTTTCTGCACTTACCGATTCAATTATAAATTATAATAATCACAAGCAAATAATGATTTAAGTAATATATTATTCAGCTGTTATTTAATTATCAATTATAATATTTTTGTACCAAAGACGTCCGTACTAAACGTCGCTTAGTACAAACTATATAGATTTACAATGTTATTAAATAATAAAGTTATATGAATACTATAAATCATTTAATTAAAATTAATTTTATTCATAACTTAATGCATTGAGAGGTTGAGATCAAACGACATTCAATACATATCGTAAATTACCTTGAATATATTAGACTTTAAAATATGTTATAAAGACATAAAGTACATTTGGCTGACTACTGATGGTTTATAAAATAAATCAAGCTAGCCTTATTATTTCTAATAATATTATTTCTCCATATTACATTGCTCATAGAAACCAGGTAGAAGTATAGGTATGAAAATGTCCTCCATTTGCTCTTACGGTTTTTCGATCGTTGTAGGGTAAACAGAGAGAAGTTAGTGTGACGGCACTCTGTCCAACTACTGACAAAACTTGAGACTTGCGTGATTTTTAATATTCTTAGAGTGTAATCCATACAAATAGGATGAGGAAACCATTTTTAGAAAAAGTATAAAAATTTCATCGTAAGGGGTCGTCCTCTAAGCCATACGTTCTATCCCGCTTCGTTAAAATTCTTATACTTTTGTCGAGGCGTAGTAGTACGTGAGGCGAGGGATGAAAATTATAGTTAGATAAGCCGGTAAATTAAGGAAAGCCGATTTATATTTAGGGAAGCCGATGTATATTTAAGGAAGCCGGTAATATTTAGGGAAGCCGATATATTTAGAGAAAGTGGTATAGGATGTCAAAAGTTTCATTAGTAATTTCACTATCGAATTTTAGCGATGACCTTTTTTTTAGGTCTAAAAGACGTCAGAGCTTGTTTTTTTGCACTTTTATGCCCAATATTTTCCTGGCGACCTTTTTTTTTGGAGCTCTAGCTTTTTTTCTTTAGCTCTCATATTTGTACTTTGAACAGTTAAGCAAGCCGGTGGGAATCGAGTTGTATGGACGCCTCGCTACTGACGTTTGTTACTATTCATAACCATCAGTTTTAGAGTCAGGCTCGGTCTCTCTGCGCTCAGTATACATAGTCGTAACATAATTATATATTTTAGGTGTGAATAAAATATTTAGGTTTAACTTTTTTTTGATTTAAATGGTTATCTTTGACTATTATTAGGTAAATGTTTCTCGTTTCCTTCTCTGACAGGTGCTATCAAGGGAAATTTAACATTTTTGAAAGATGATTTAGAAATATTCTAAATCATGGTGGGTAGATACAACTTTTGTGTATAAAATTCAATCAGTTGCTTTGTCTAAGGACACTAAAAAAATTATTACATTGTGGAAAAAATTTTAAAAGATATTTGAACCAACGAATGTCACGTGAAATCCGACATATCTCAACTATACTAGGATGACGTTTTCGTCTCACAATGCATGGCTCTTCAAAATTATTTTATTACATAAAAATATTTATAAAAATTCTAATGTATTTTATTAATTATGGAGTTTAATAGGTATTTTAAATTTCCATATAAAGGAAAATATCAATATATGGGCTATGGAATGTTATGACGCCTACGTAGCCCATACTATTTGATTTTATGACTTAGTCTACGGCGAAATTATATCATCATAATATTAGACTTTAAAAATTTATATATTTTTTAATTATTAACCTGTTTTATGATTTTTGTTTGTTGAATCTAAATGATAAGTGGGTAGCGGAAATGTTAAAAGAGAACGGAGTGTCTTAACACTAGGTTCTCTAGTTCCCTTTGCCTACCCTGCTATGTGTGGGATACAGCGTGAAGATAGAAAAAATAAAAAAAAGGTTTCTATCGCTTTATTAATACTCTTTATGTTTTATCTCTATAGTCTACTCTTTTTTACCTAATAACTGTCTTCATCAACCTACATACATCTAAGGTACATGGTTTATTTATCTACATATATATTTTTTGTGTAATAAAAAAATTATACATGTCTACCGAGTTCCTTATAATGACTTACTATAAAAAATTAAAACATTACTTCGTGCGTTCACCGTATATTTAAATTTTAAATTATTATAATTTTATTATAAGAGTTATATTCTGTCAAGTATTTACTACTTACATACTTATATCATCATATTATAGTTATTTTTTTATTTTTTTTTTTTTTTTTTTTTTTTTTTTTTATTGATAACGGACGGCAAACGAGCAGAAGGACCACCTGATGGTAAGTGGTTACCTTCGCCCATAGACATCTACAACACCAGAGATGTTGTAGATGCGTTGCCAACCTAGAGGATACTGATGGAAGGGGGGACAATGTAGTAGTCCACTATCAGAACCACCACATTTTGGGGAAAGGATGGGTGGGAAAGGGGAAAATCTGGCTTACATGCCATCGAACCGGAACACATCATTAGATATTTGGCGGTTTGTCTTTGACATGATAGTGGTCGCGAGCCAGTCGGAGGACGAACCTCCTACCACCTAAGAAATATTCGCATCTTTCCATTCTAAAAAAAGAAGTATTTTGCAAAAATATGTAATTTGCGTAAAAACGGAATTTCTCGCTTCCTTCCGCATACCAGTGTAGTCAGAGTGAATCTAGTATCAAATTTGAGACATTGGAAGTTAAGTAGTGAAACTCCACACTTTGTACCAGAGTGGAAAAATGAAAATAGCTAATATATAGTCATAACCTCGTATGGGAATCGAACCCACAACCTATCTCGTTTTTAAACATAATATTCTTAATATAAATGTAGACATAATTCAAAAGCATTGGTGACCCATTTCAAACAACGGAGAAACTTAAAGATTTACTATCAATAAATAGTGCGAAGTGCGGACCATCGCATGGACCCAAGCGATTAAACTACACCGTGAAAGTAGGTGGAACCTAATCCTCCTACAATATACTACTACACTTTATTACTTTGAATTTTACTTTAGTGGACAGTACACGCAAACCAAAACTATTATTAATATGCTAATAATTTGTAACCATCGATAAAATTTCTCTTTTAATAATTGTATTAATTCATGAATATTTAAACTGTACTTGTATATTTTTTTATCTTTAAGCAACTTCCTTGAAAAGTAGAAAAAATGTATTCATCAATCATCAAATACGCAATGCCTGAATTCGGCGGAAAGCGGGAAACTGAGTGTCTTAACACTAAGTTCTCGGGTTTCCTCTGCCTCTGTATATGCGGAATTCAGCGTGCAGCTAAAAAAATCAATTATTAGAATTACTAATTTTGTCCGAACACACTTAGAATTTAAATTCTGTGTTAATTCAGTAATTTAACTAATTAATAGTGACTTTGAACCCATAACTATAAAATATATTATTGGACCATAAAGTTATAGATATATTGTACTAGCTGTACTAAATCTTGCGTTCTTGCAATTAGTTTTCCCGATTTATTTTAGTTGCAATGCGTATTGAAATAGTCAACTCGGGGTCACCGCTTTGCTCATAATTTTGTTACAGCGTAGGCGTTTACTGAGTAAGGATTTATAAACCTTAAAAGGTGGAAAGAGGTCAAAGTTTGTGAATACAATCTAAAATTTTACATGAATTTAAGTTTGTTAGTGTTTTATTACATAATAGAACGATAATAACGAAAAACATAGAACGGAGTGTTTTAACACAATATTCTCGCTGCTTTGTCCGTTAAATGCAGGAGGTAAAATGAATATAGTAGGGTAGGCAGAGGGAACCTAGTGTTAAGACACTCCGTTCCCCACTTTCCACCGAATTGAGACATTGCGTGCTGAGTGGCGGAACGCAACGCCGCGCTTTGCCTTGTTACCAAACCCAGAAAATGAAAATCTAAACTTTTACATTTCCTGGAGTGGGAATGGAACCCACAACCTGTCGCGTTTACAGTCGCACGCTTGTGCCTCTAATAAATAATAATTGAAATGAAATAATTTATCCTTCACCATAATATTATGAAGTAATCTCTGATAAAGTGGAGTACATTGACAGTCACAAAAAGAGAATCTAGAATAGGACACAAGCAATCGAAACAATCATTACATTATTTTCATATATAAATATTAAAGATTTCAAGAAAAAAAAAGTAGCCCAGTAAAAAAAAGGTTTGATTTTCTGGCTAAAAAACACTGCGTTTTTAAATAGGAAAAAAAAAAACACATTTATGTGACTAGAATAAAAGTTTATCTAGAATTTAAATACATGTAACATTCTGCTTTGGATTTGAATTCACAATTATTACGTAAGATATCAATTGCGCGATAACGGTGATCTATATTACCTAATTAACATAATATTTAACATTCACTGCATATAGGAGACCTTTAAATGTCACTCTTCCGACAGACGCGAAAATGTTACTTAAAATAAAAAAAAGTCAATGTGTTTCACCAATCAGCAGGGAAATATTGAAATCTTATCTCGAATATTTGAATAATTCGTGAATAACATGCACATGCGGCTACTGTGTTACCGATTTTATAATCCGTATATGGTCGTCCGATTGAGCTCGGACACAACGTGGGCGCGTACGGTGACTGCGTTTGTACCTAACAAATCAAAGGTATTCTTCAAAATTTAGCTATAAAATATATATATTTTTAACATATATTAAAATATATTTTATAATTATATTGTTTATTACGTTTGTTTAAATATCTTATCAAGTGCAACCAATATTGTAGTCAATTGCAATAGTGTAGTTGAGTTGAACATAATTTTGGAATCAGTTTTCAAGGGAATATTTATGCTTGTTAAATATATCTACAAATTTCTTATAAAGCTGTATAAGGCGGTATTGGGCCGATGTTTGGCCGGTATCTGGCTAACTCACAATAACTCCCGGATCGAAAGTATACTACGCACTAATTAATTATAAGGGTTCAGTGTATCTCAGAAGATGAGTGATAAAGTGTGGGAGACGTGAAAGATAATAAAGTTTTAGAGCTTATTTATGTCAATATTAAAAGTACGTTTAATGATTTCAAAATCTAACGCAGCATATTATAAAACATAATTAAACAGCCTACCTGCAGTGCCTCGAGCTACAAACTCTCTCGTTAATAGCACTCGACCTCTGCCCGACAGTGGTAAATTAATATAACATTATGCTAACTATATTAACACTCGGCAGTTAAATATCCGAATATTAGAACGTAATGGCGAAAAAGCTATTCACATTCAAATTATTAAGGAAATTCCATTACTTTGCCCAGCATGCTAATATCATTATGCCTTCAAATATAAAAAGATATCTTGTCTATAAAGTTCTCTTTATGTCAGGTATCGCGGTTTTTTACACTTTCCCATCACCAGGCGGTCGTGAAAAGTGAAATATATGTTTGGTTCTTTATTTCTATATTAAGCGTGTTGGCATATAATTAGTAAAATAAGCAATCGCTGTGACATTTTTATTTGAGTGACGTAACGTACATGCTAAATATTTCATCTGGGGAAATATACTGTTTTCGATTCCTAAACTTTCTTTAAGTATGCAAAAATCTATGTCTACTTTTATAAAGTATATTTCTTTTAATTATTCAAATATTTAGACAAGTTCATTACAACTTAATAAAAAAATACTTTAGAGGACGAGTGAAAGTAGTTCGAAGCGACGTAAACAATGGAAACAATTTTATATCCCTAGCACTATAAACTCTCACGCCTGAAAAGACCGAACCATCAACCCACCTTATTCTCTATACATGCTTTTGTCATCTAGTTTGGTGGTAGGAGATTCGTCCTCCGTCTGGCTCGCGACCACTGTCATGTCAAAGACGAACCGCCAAATATCTTATGATGTGTTCCGGTTTGATGGCATGTAAGCCAGGTTTTCCCCTTTCCCACCCATCCTCTAGGTTGTATCCTCTAGGTTGGCAACGCATCTACAACATCTCCGGTGTTGTAGAT
>JAKGSA010001109.1:0-42475 GCA_033558755.1 Philaethria dido | reverse complement strand
ATATATATATATATATATATATATATATATATATATATGAAAAAGTATTTGATATTTTTACTGCATAGCTGCAATTGAAACGTATTGCAATGAAATGAAAATACACTATACGTTTTGATAGTATAAATTTAACTTAAAAATATTCTGACTTGATCTTTTTGGAACAATAATCTATAAGACGGCGTTGGCGCCACACTTTTATAATTTTAGCAATTGTTACCTAATTTTTTGATATATTACCTCTATTTCCTACCTGATTAACGCTTGTCGTTGCGCAGAGGCACAAGCGTGCGACTGTTAACGCGACAGGTTGTGGGTTCGATTCCCACTCCAAGAAATGTTTGTCTTTTCATTTCCTGGGTTTGATAACAAGGCAAAGTGCGGCGTTGAGTTCCGCCACTCAGCGCGCAATGACTCAATACGGCGGAAAGTGGAGAAAAGAATTGGTGTAAGAGAACGGAGTGTCTTAACACTCGGTTCTCAGGTTCCCTCTGCCTACCCTGCTATATGCGGGATACAGCGTGAAGTTAAAAAAAAATAAAAGAAATACTTCCTAATAAATATTATTTTATTACATTTTTTTTTCTATTAACCTGTCTTTGAAAATATTTATTGACTTTATGTCATTATTTATTGTATATTATTACAACTATTTCCATTTTTTTATACCTATATTTGAATATTTTCGAGATAGATCCAAAATATAATGAACTATTCGTTTATGACGATAATTATTTTTAAATCTCAGTTAGAATGTCACAAATCTTTTTAATAATTCAGCTTTTTAATCCTTATTTATTTAAAATTTTATCTTATATTTTATTTAAAAATCTCTTTTCGACCAAAACTTTCACGTGGTATCCCAAACCAGGTAACCTTAAGACCTGCATAATGGACACCCTTAAATAGGCAACTTGTAAATAGCAAAGGTTCGTTACGACAAAATCGGCACTTTAAGAGATTATAAGACCATGGGATTAGTGCGAACGCGATTTTAGTTACGGTACATCTATAATTGCACTTTGTTCCAGTGTTTTTTGTCAGGTTTAAATATAAAATTAGTGTTTTGTTAGGTGGTAGGAGGTTCGTCCACTCCGACTGGCTCACTGACACTATCATGTCAAAGACGAACCGCCAAATATCTAATGATGTGTTCCGTTTCGATGTGGCATGTAAGCCAGATTTTCCCTTTCCCACCCATCCTTTCCCCCAAAATGTGAGGTGGTTCTGATAGTGGACTATACACATTGTCCCCCTTCCATCAGTATCCTCTGGGTTGGCAACGCATCTACAACATCTCTGGTGTTGTAGATGTCTATGAGCGAAAGGTAACCACTTACCATCAATTGATCCGCTTCTGCTCGTTTGCCGTCCGTTATCAATAAAAAAAAAAAAAAAAAAAAAAAAAGTGTAAAATTACATAAACAAAAAACAAAACAAAACAAATTCTATAATTTATATTTTGATTTATTGTTATTTATTTGTTACAGACTTAATAAAAATACGTTAATAATGCTTAGTTGTAATAAAATCATTTTAGTAAAGTAAATACTTTATTTTTTTTTAAGTACATTTTTTGAGATCACCTGTTGGTGTAGTCGAGGAGTCTCTCCGACTACCAAGCTTAGAATTTTAGAGTTTCAAACTATCTACTAAATAGCCTACGACAGATATTTATTTATTTTTTGGTGGTAGGAGGTTCGTCACTCCGTCTGGCTCATGACCACTATCATGTCAAAAACGAACCGCCAAATATCTTATGATGTGTTCCGGTTCGATGGCATGTAAGCCAGGTTTCCCCTTTCCCACCCATCCTTGGTGTTCGAACAAAGAGTAGTTAGTAGAGGTGGAGTCAATCCGTGACTACGGTAATTGTAACTTACACTAAGTTTCATTTAAAGATATTTATGTTCTCAATATCAATTTATTCTAACGATTATTTTAACTATTTATTTATAAAAAAATATGTATGTATCATACATAAACATACAAAAAATTGTGATGCTAGTTGCAGATTATAAAAATGTATAATGTCGCAACCAGAAATATTTTGATAGGTAGAGAAATTAAACATTTCAAAAATACCAATCATATTGTCCTTCCATTTTTGAATAACAATACACAAAGTTCGAGAACACTCTTCTTCAATACTTAAATTATGACGGAGGAAACTAATAACAACGGTTCTGAACATTCACATCTCAATGAACACTAAAAACCCCGAAACCAAATACACTTCCCACATTGCAACTACAATGCATGTCTTAAAAAAAACTCACCAGGCATCACTTTGCCGGTTTCACCCTTACGCATGTCTCGACTTGACAGTACTGAGTTTCAAGTGACTACTATTTTACTCTGATATATCACCAAGCATGTTTTTGTTCCAAAATCGTCCTTATCTCGTTCAGTTAAGAAACATTGACAATTAAAATAATTGTTGACAATAACTTTGCAGTTGCATGAAAGCATCAATATTTCTTGGAAAGGACATTTGCCCTAAATACCTGACCAATAAAAAAAAGTGCAGGTAAATTTGACCTGTAGTTTTTCTTAATTTCTAAGCAGGAAATCGCAACAATGCACCATCGGTCACGGTAATAGTCAGGTACGGGATAAATAAGCCTCTAGGGTTTGTACTTTGTGCTCATGTAAAAGGCCATATTGTTAATTGTATTGAAACTTGGATTACAACGTCAAACGCAGAAGCTTGGAATGATTGTAACAATTACTAAGCAAGATAAGTATTTTTTTAGAAGCGCATTTCAACTGAGAAATTAAAATTTAGTACATTAACAATTCTACACTGTGTAGGCGTATAACAAAAACTTGCCGAATCGACCTCTAATATTAATATCATATATGCAAAATTAAAAGAGGATGTTTGTTTGATCAACTATTCGCGTCGAATTCAGTCAATATCGCATAATTTACATATTAATCTTCGGCCATTTCGAATTAGTGATTCACCGTCCAAAGTGCATCGAATAAATTCAAGCAAGGTCGGGGTCGGGGCCTAGGTCGGGGTCGCCGGGTGAAGGAGGCCGTGGGAGGGTCGCGATGCTAATGCCCGTCGAAGGTTCGGCACCTTTGACATTTAAAGCTAGCGTCTCGTTTTGTTAGGTTTATTTCTGTTATAGGCATCTCCAGGCAAGAAACTTGAAATGTACGGATTTGTATACGTTTACAACCAGCTAGATGTAAGGATAGTTTTGGTGCGGTTATTTATTCAAATATATATGATGAATGAATAGATATGATAATTATGTTATATCTAAGTATATTAACATTTTGGTTTATTACTATAGGAAGTAATAATTCTATCGTTTGAATTGTTAGTCAAATATCACAAAGATATATAGATTTGACAAACTAATCACGTACACATATAATTATATATGTATTATTTTTTTATATTCACGCATCACATTATTGCGGGCCGGCATAGAAAACTTGGGAGCTTTGGTTGTTGTTTTATGTCATTGTGTCATTCGGTATCGTTTAGCGATATGGCATGATGGGTGATGGAACGAAACTACTAAATATATAAGATGTACTAAATGTTGGATTTAAACACAACCATTGCATTTATTCAATATGTATTTGTTTTCGTTCATTTTCCTGTTTCTATGGCACATAATAGAGTAGACGGAGATAATTTAATGTCAAAGCGCTTAGTTCTCTACTTATTTTTTTTTTTTGGCGAAACGCTGTATCCCGCACATACACACAGAAGGAACCAGAGACATTCCGTTCTCTTTTAACATTTCCGTTTCCCACTTTCCGCTGAATTGAGGCATTGCGTACTGAGTGGCGGAAAACAACGCCGCGCTTTGCCTTGTTAACAGAGCGAGGAAATGAAAACACTAATTATTTTTTAATATATTCATTTCTTGAAGTAAGAATCGAACCTAAAACATGCATGTTTACAGTCGCGCGCTTGTGCACGATGACCTCAATGTATTAATAATTATTACACTTATATGACATACAGTCTCTTTATTGGTGACCATTTATTTCACTGAGCTTTTAAACAACTAATTTGTGGTAAAAACATCGTAAATTACAATATTACGACAATTTTAATGTTTACGAGGAAGGTAATTCTGAAGTAAAACGAAAGCCTAAAGTGTGGCGCCGAATCAATATAATTATGCTTAAATGCTTAAAAAACAATAATAACTATATAGCAAAAGTTAAAAGTGGATACGTCATTAAAGTTGGCATTTTCAATGATTTTAAGTATATTGTTCATATGTTCATTTAATAAAGTAATTATTGTAAAAAATGATTGAACTCTACTTAAGTTGCTAAAGTTTATATAAATAAAATATTTTTTGAAATAATATTTGGATTACTAGCATACTCGTATAATTAGCTTAAATTAGATGAAATTCAAATAATTACTTATATAATTCCATCACATGAATATTGGAATCGAATCTACGATACTTAGATTGGTTGGTAACAACCACTAGACTAACAGGTATTTTTCATATGTGCGTAGATTTAATGTGTAGAAATCTATTCATATGCGACGTTAAAGTTAAACTGCTAGGGTCGTATGGCGGGTCACGGGTGATGCTAAATAGCTAATTGCGGATTCAACGCGACCTCTCCTTTAGAAAACGCGCACTTGATAGGAATTTTAAAGGCGTTATGTATTTATGTTTCTATGTCGCTTAGAATATACCGATTATACTTATACTGATTTTAGTTTAGTAGTAAAAATGTGATTTTTTTTTTTTTTACCGATCGATAAAAAGGAGAATTACCCACCACCCAGTAAACTGGGTGAACCAATTTTGATAATGAGTTTTTATATGATAGCTAGTGCTTATGATGTGGTCCCATTTAAATTTAGTTAAGATCTGAGGAGTAATTTCAGTTATTCGTAATAATTGTACTTTTTAGTGCGTTTTCTTTCCTATTATTTTTTTTTGTTCTCTTTAGCAGTAACAATCTAGTAATGTACATTATCCATTTTTCGTCCATTTATAGAAACGGAGTGGTATGTGTTGGAACTCAACGCCGCACGTTGGCTTATGTGAGGCTTATAGTTTTTTTTTCTATGCTTATTAATAGAACTATACGTTCTAGATTTTTTACTATCCAGTAAAGATAATAAAGTTTACTCGAATTATACATATAATAACTGAGGAACGGAAAACTTAAAAGAACGAAGTGCTTTAACAGTACGTTCTAAATCTGCTTTGCTATAAGCGGGATACAGCCTCAAGCTAAAAAAATGATATATGTATAGTAACATACGCAACACAGCATATTACATGTTCAGTATTGTTATTGCCCATCAAATTATGTCGTAACGCAGTTGCCTATATTTATAGTAGGGCGCGATGCTTGTGGAGAATTATAAATTGAGTAATAATATATATTCAAAAAGAAACTTTTCATTGGGATTTCAACTCAAAGTCATCATGTTTGGTTAATACATTTAACATGTAGGTCGATCGAGGATTAGCTCTGTGAGGTTTTAGTGAGTAGTCCGCCGGCCTACCATTGGCCTTAGTCCCACAGAACCCGTCCGAATCCCCAACAGGCAGGCACCCGTGATACGGTTTCCTCACGACATAAAAAAAAGGATATATAGGTAATCAGGTTATTTGGTAATATAATTGTTTTTGGCAATATAAAACTACAACTGTGACACAGTTATCAGCGATGGAATTGCTCAACGTAGATGTCGGTTTTAAGTAACCTTGGGCTAACAATATGAGATGTAACATTTGATATTCAGATATTTAAATATAACACCGGGCCAGCTATTAATATGCATCAATTACTTAACATCTTATTAAGACCTTCACCGATCTATTTCACTTTTTGCTCAAACTTTAACATTACTTTTTTGAATTCGAAAACATTAAATCTAGTGTTTTAAAAATATAAGTACTAGGTGTTACCCGCGGCTTCGCTCGCGTGGTCAATAGCAGTCCATACTACATACTATTGTGTATTGCGCGTATATGCGTTCATTTGAAGGCTTTGAAGTAGTTACTCAGTAGTAGTACAGTAGTTTTTGTGTTCATCGATGACATACAGACAAACATTCATTTTTAAATATTCATGTCTAAAAGTACAAGGTCATACTGATTTTCATGACAATCGGTTGAATGGGGCAGAAGTTGCTACTCTGCAGCTCCACCTGGTGGCAAGTGGCATCAATGAGCACATTATACAAATCTTCTCCTTGGTAAAATACATACATATATATTAATTTAATTCTGTTTCTTTAACATTTGTTTTACGTATTAAATAACAAAATATTTTTTTTTTATATTTATAACATCTTAGAATACAAGTCAAGAGTATACATATATATATATTGGTACAGCGTAACTGTAAACTTGATGAATGTATACTCTGCCACGACAAAGCGCGGCGTTGAGTTGCGCCGAATAAAATGTATTAAATTCTAATTCTACTTGAGTTAAATGAATACCATCGTCCACATTGTTGAAAAAAAATACGTTAAGTGAATAGATATGTGATTAGGCTCTCTCTATTTACGGAATGCGGGATCACTAAAACAAGACTAGTGTAAAAGTGTAAATATTACCAACAAACATAACACCTGTTTAAGAGTTAACAGTTAACTCGCGTATGTGCGTTTGAACAAAAGTTTGTACTTATGAAGCAAATATTAGTTTTGGTGGAGGTGACCTCTTGACGACCTCTCGACCGGACGACAACGATGACTATCAGCTATCCGGTTTGAGCGTGGACTTACATACTTAATTGATTCCACTGAACGCGTAACATGCTCATTTTTAAGTGGACGATTAATAAAAACTCAGTTTATAATTAACGGCTCATATTTTTTTTATTATTTTCCTATAAATTATAAGTCTCTAATTAATATTGAAAGGAAATTGGTTTTGAAATGAGTAATAAAATTATGTAGGTATGTCTATTAGTATTTTTTTCTAATTATATTATACGATAGCATAAGAATTTGATTAAACAATGTATAATTTATTCTCAGAGTTTAAGAGCCGTAAATAAATACATACATACATACATAGCTTCATGCTATATCCCGCATATAGCAGGGTAGGCAGAGGGAACCTTAGAACCTAGTGTTAAGACACTCCGTTCAACACTTTCCGCCGAATTTGTATTGAATTTGAGCTCGTAATTTTATAGTAAATAGTAATCATTTTCATATATATGTCTATGGATAAGTTTTTGATTTAAGCTATAGGGTGGATTATCTCTAAGTATCTATGATATTAAATTTTAAATTTACCTTTTTTTGGGTTTCTTTGGGGTTTGGTACTGATTACGGGAATCTAATGCTTTTCTAAATATATTAGGAAACACTTATATTTACTAAAGAGTCACTGAATTGTATAAGAAACCATTGACTACAGGCATTCAGTTAAAAACCTCTTCCACCGCACCACGATGCTGTCTTATCCTATCAATTTACAAAACATCTTTTTTAGCTTCACGCTGTATCCTACACATAGCAGGGTAGGCAGAGGGAACCAGAGAACCTAGTTTTAGGATACTCAGTTCTCTTTTAACAATAACCTATACATTTTCCCACAACAAAATTCAAATCTATAACTATCGCAAAAACAAATAGCGTCCACAGGCCTCAAATGCGCCTTAAAGAATTTGCTGAAATAGATGGATTTCTTTTTCCTGAATATAACATAATATACAAAATATATGACCTGAAAAAATAAACTCAACACTCAATTCAAACAACTTAATCTGAACGACCATCCACTTCTTCACGTAACTGCGCAGTACCATGGTACCATCTGGCCACCGCTACAACGCAGGTGGGTACCAGGTACTAGGCAAACATAAACACAAGAGAGTGTTTGTGCAGCGACCGCCGGCACAGTAAACACAGTGGGACAGGTGACGCCACGACTTGTTGGAATTTTGGTACAGGTTTGATTGTCAAGTTCAACGATCGGAGATAGATTCGTCGTTAATTGAATTAAGGTGTTCCTCACTAATTAAAGGGTCATTTAAATATTTTATTTTTAATATATGTACACAGTTTCCGGTTTATTACGTAACTATTTTTATGAATTATTCATAATTATGTTTTTAGTGTATGTATATATACATAGCTTCACGCTGTATCACGCGTATAACAGAGTAAACAGAGGGAACCTAGTGCTAAAACACTCCGTTCCCCACTTTCCGCCGAATTGAGGCATTGCGTGTTGAGTGGCGGTACTCAACGCCGCGATTTGCCTTGTTGCCAAGCCCAGGACATGAAAAACTCCATTTCCTGAAGTGGGAATCGAACCCACAACCTGTCGCGTTTACAGTCACACGCATGTGCCTCTGCGCCACGACAGGCGTTAAATATACAAATATTATTATAGCTATGATGTATATATAATAATATAAAATAAAGAGAACCCTGTAACTAATCATTGGATTCTAGAAAATAAGATAAATGTCCTTTTAGAGACCTAATGACACAATCACTATCTTTTAAGTCTTAATTTATGTCTGTATGTTTAAAATAAACGTAAAAAAATCATGTAATTAACAGGTTTATAAATGTTTGGTATCATAAAAACCTTCTCTATCGATAGTTATATGTACATATAAAAAGATTTTTCGTCCTTGATCTCGCAAGGAGTCAAACGTTCACGACCTCATACGTCGTGGCGCGCTAATCGGCAAAAAACACAATTTTATGGATATTATGATTAATATACAAATAAGTTTTATAAATAAGAAAATAACTTTAAAAGTAACTTAACGTAACTCGTAACTCTTTTTAACTGACTTCAAAAAAATGAGGAGGTTATCCATTTAATTGCTTTATTTATTTGATGAGCCGATTTTGATGATTCTTTTTTTATATGATAGCTTGTTCTTCTAATATTGTCCGTTTTACATTTACTTACAAAGTTATGAGTAGTTTTCGAGTTATTCGGAATAATTTAAAGAATTAAATTGTAGTTTTTGTTAAAATCTTTATTATTATTGCAACACTCGCACAATAGAATAAATATAGAAAATCTGATTACAATACCTTTACGTCAAAATATAAATAATTTTCTACTGGTGGTGCTAGGTGTATTTCGAAACACCATAATTAAAGAACTGAACTGAAATAGGTATATAAATAAAAAAAAATTTATATCACTTTTCAGTGGTTTGAAATAAATTTACGATTCATATTGGTGTTACGGAATGAATCCATAATATGTACATTTTATGATGCACACCTGAGTCCTTGATCGCACAGGAGGCGAGGTCGCCTACGCGTCGCGTGGCGCAGACCAGACAACTGATTGTTCTGTACCACGCAACGTTAAATAAAATTTTTAATATTAATTTCAGTTTTTACTTTACTCTTTTGATGAAATATGATAATTAATATTCTTATATTTATTGACCTGATAGATAGATAAGCTGGATAATTTATTTATTATTAAAAAAGTATTTTATGTTGTAATGATAGTATAAAGGCTTTGTATCGCGATAACTATATATTATGTAATTTAAAAAAAAACAATTTTACACTTTGTCCTGTGAAAAACTGACCACACTCGCTGAGTAGAGGAACTGTTTGTCGCTTTGTTTTACCAGAGCAAAAAAATAATATTTTAAATACAACCATTCCCATAAGTGGGAAACTAACCCACAACCCACTCACTTCTACAGTTACACTGTGTCCAACTGAGCCACGATGGTTGCACGATGGTATATTGGGTAAAATTTACTGCAAATATATATATAAAAAGTAAGTGTATGAACGTGGAAACCAAAGTCATAATAATGGATCAGGACCTACATTTGCGGTGTGGGAAGCGAAAGAGGATCATAATACTTGTAGCTCTATCCTCTTATGTGTCCATTAATTTATACTTACTATTAAATACATAAAATATGTTTAGAATGAATTTCATTGCTGTATATGGGAAAATCACGTGGGAATTACAGTTGATAACTGTTGCGAACTTCATGGATAAGTAAACCATTTTTTTAATGATAGATATTTTTAAAACTTTTCTAGCTTTATTTTGTTTTTTATACGTATAGGCAGACATTTCTCTGTAATAGCGACGCCACTCATTCATTAATTCTTCATTTCCTAGCTCTGGTAACAAGACAAAACGCGGCGTTGAGTACCCCTAATCAGCACGCAATGCCTCAATTCGGCGGAAAGTGGGCAACGGAAATGTTAAAAGACAACAGAGTGTCTTAACACTAGGTTCTCTGGTTCCCTCTGCCTACCCTGCTATCTGCGTAATACAGCGTAAAGCTAAAAAAAACAAATATTAGTGGCACAAATAAAATTCTTAAAAAGTTATGACCTTTTCATCTAAACGACAAATTGTAACCTAAGTCATAACCGATATTTGATCTTAATTTTTTTTCTGATCTTCCAAATTCCAAATTCTTGTAACATAATATACTATTCACCATATATGGTATTAATGATTTATGTGTACTCAAATTTATCAGTGAGACGGATTCCGATAGAAACCCACGTCTCCATTGTTAATATACCTAATACTAATATTACATAGAACACCTGTGGTCCTTGACATACGGGAGGCAGACGCCTACGCGACGCGTGGCAATGCCCAAACAAATGTTCATATTGATTTTTCTATTAAGTCCAAGTGACATCCGATATACCATGTTTGTTGATGTCGTCACACTGACACAAGTGTGCTTGCTAAGTGAAAATTCGAGTAATTGATTATAAATGTTTATTGGTTGGTTATGATTTATTATATAGACTTTTAAAAGACTTTTTGTCTTTTATGTATAGTACAATATGGCAATGATTGCGGGAACAAAAATGCAGTTTTGCTTAAAGTTAATATAAATTTAGTCCATATCAGTTATAACTAGTATTTACAAAAAACAAAAGAAATTCAATTATATTGCATATTTAGTCATATAAATTCTATTGAGGCCTGTCATGGCGCAGAGATACAAGCGTGCGAATTTAAACGCGACAGCTTATGGGTTCAATACCCACTCCGAGAAATGAACATATTTACAATATTTAATATTTTCATTTCTTCGTTCTGGTAACAAGGCAAAGCGCGGCGTTCAGTTCCGCCACTCAGCACGCAATATCTCAATTTCGGCGGAAAGTGGGGAGAGGAAATGTTAAAAGAGAACGGAGTGTCTTAACATTAAGTTCTCTGGTTCTCTATGCCCTGCTATGTGCGGAATACATACAATAATTAGTAATATTTAAAGAAAATAAGGAAAAGTAGAATAACAAAAATAATTATTTACTTAAAATTTATAAATTCTATGTATAGTACAAATTGTCCCCGTTAAGGTCGTGGGCAAAGTTTTAGTTAACAAACCTGCTTAATTTATTTACTAAGCGGCCACGACCTATCAACTGTCAACAAGAATTTGACATACTTAACGATCCGCAAACGATATGAATGTCAAAAATTATATGGACGAGGCATGGATGGCTTTAGTATATATTTTTTTAATATATGTATTTATAAAAACTAGTGTCTCTGTTGACGCGTTAACAACACGTTACGCAACGCGTTGTCAACGTATCAACGTATATGTCATTTTATATAAACATGGACGTCAAACAACGGTAGTGTGTATAACATTTTTTTTATTAATTTAATATATTTTTGTGCATTATTTTAAAAATTTCTTCTTCTGCAATCCTTCGCTATGTAAACTATCCTCCGTCCAAGTAATTTTCGTAAAAAGGGATACAAATATTTTTGCTTCATCTATTAGATATAAACTTTAGATTTCATTCATAGAATCATTTCAATATTGTGAACACTATCCAATGTGCCTATAATATTAGATACTTAAGGACGCGCAATGTATGTAATAACAAAAATCCTTTATTGACTAGCTGACATATCATTTATCATTTTTTTAACTAATTAGCGATCGTTTATAAGATTGACTTTAAAACTGCCACAAAAACAGGAAGTGTGCTAAATAAAGTTAACAATATTTTTTTTTATATTTTTAACTTCACGCTGTATCCCGCATATAGCAGGGTAGGCAGAAGGAACCTGAGAACCTAGTGTTAAGACACTCCGTTCTCTTACAACAATTCTGTTCCCCACTTAACAATAAATCTAATTTAAAATTGATAATTAGTGAATTCGGAAATTAGCAAAAAAATTGGGTTCGTCTAAGTTTCCGGAATGATTTCCAAAAACTTAAAATCGTTCTATCAATCTCGGAGACCACGAGGGTATACAAAGATAAATAACGAAACGATTAACAACGAAATACTAAATTAGCAAAATTTATAGCAACTCTCCTAATAAATAACCCACCGGTATCAACTGTCCTGTCCGACTGTACTGCGAACAGGTAAAGCCACTACAGTATGCGTAATTTATGTTTCTAATCGTTCGTATTGAATTGTTCAAAATATCAACACGCACCTTTAAGTATTACTATCATGTTACTACCATGTACTGTATTACGTATATTTTGTCGTGACACCAGAAATTGCTTTGTTTATGGGATAGGACACACAAATTGGCATCTAGGTTTGTAGCCGCCGACAAAATGACAATGAAACTCGGAGCTTTCTATGTCGACATCCTGCAGTAATATCGACTGTATCTTTGAAGTAGTTTTATAGTTAGTATTTGCATATCTGATTATTGTTAACGTTTATTATATTATTTTATGATTTTATAATATTTCTTTATCTTCAGTTGGTGTGTTTTTTTTAATATTATTAAGACTATAACAAACTAAAGTATATTAAAGGTACAGTAGTTTGAATTTTTTCCTCGTTTTTCATTGCTTTCTTCGAAAGCTTTGTTTGTGTTGGTTCTCAGTGTACCACATCCATAGATAATTTCAACAATCACGTATTTACAAGCGCTTCATTGGTATATTTGAACGGTACCGATCACTTAGGCAGGCTATTTGGCATACACCGCCATTCGGGTCAGGTGCCGCCGCCAACGGTACCTCGTTGCTGACCCTGCGTTATGGCGGAGGGCACCGGAGGTAGCGTGTTAAGAAACTTTTATGTCTAATTTGAAAATATTTTTACTTTTTTGTTTTTTTGTTTTTTTCTTAGAATATGACAAATTCGTGAAAGTAAATATTTTGACTATTTAGTCAATTTCAATTTTCTTAATTTATGTTCTGTGGATTAATAAATGTTATAGACTACTCAATCTATATCAGTTTTAACAGACCACTTAACATTTAAATGCTAAAAATAAAGAAAATTGTATAGCAGTACATTCAATTTATTGTTAAAAAGAATTAGTTATTATATTATTATTTAATAACATAAATAAAAAATCATCTCGCTTTAAGTAATGCACAAAACCTTATACCATACTAAAGTCATCGATGTCAAGTAAGGACTTAAATAAACAATGCAGAGACACGCGCCGCTATGGTCCATCCCAGGGTTAATTGAATTCTTGCATATACACATTTAACCAAAGTGTTCCGGTATAACAAAAATTGATACTCTTTTTTTTATTTTTTTTTTATTGATAACGGACGGCAAACGAGCAGAAGGACCACCTGATGGTAAGTAGCTACCTTTGCCCATGACCATCTACAACACCAGAGATGTTCTAGATGCGTTGCCAACCTAGAGGATACAGATAGAAGGGGAGGACAATGTAGTAGTCCTCTATCGGAACTACCAGATTTTGGGGAAAGGATAGGTGGGAAAGAGGAAAGCCTGGCTAACATGCCATCGAACCGGAACACATCATAAGATATTTGGCGGTTCGTCTTTGACATGATAGTGGTCGCGAGCCAGACGGAGGACGAACCTCCTACCACCAAATAAAAGGGTTAATTGAATTCTTGCATATACACATTTAACCAAAGTGTTCCGGTATACAGTTACAGGAAAAAAAAATTGATACTCAAACGGATTTGGCTATATCTAAATTAAACCTACGTTATTCATTACTTTAGAGATATTTTATTGTTTTTTTAAAGTATTATCTACACACTTAGGATAAATATTTGGCATCGTATGGAAATTAATAAGGCGCACGCCAAACGATGCAGTTTCAGACTTTAAATATTTAAAATATACTAGTGTCCCCATTGACGCGTTAATAACGCGTCCTAGCAACGTATGTATATACATTTTATATAAATATGGGTGTCAAACCATGGTAGTTTGTATAACATTTATTTTATTAATTTTATATATCTTTTATTTATTATTTAAAAAAATACTGTCATTCTGCAATCCTTCGCTATATAAACTATAAGTGTGCCAAATTTCATGCTCCTCCGTCCGCATAATTTTCGTAACGTTTTTACGAAAGAAGGTCCAAAGTTTTTGCTTCACGTATTAATATATAGATATATTTCATAAATAATATATATAGATATATTTCATTTATATAAATGTTCTTTTTTGCCAAACTAAATTGTTCTTTAAAACATTCTACTTAAAGTCACGCGGTACGCGTATATAAATTTTAATATAGCTCGAAAACAACTTAAAGGTTAATTGGCTAGAACCGTTGAACAAATACTGATAGGCGCAGGTTCGAGTCCAGCTACGTTTATGTTTTGGATGTTTCTAGATAAAGCTTCAGAAGTTGGAAATATGCGTAGGATTAAATATCTCCATCAAATTATAATATAGATTAATAAAGCCTGGAGACACATCACGCTATTGTCTTTTTTCCGCCCACCATTGTATGTTGGGTGGCTAAAGATAATAATGAACTTTTTTTTATAAAGGACAAAGTAATTATTATCTATTCAGCATACAATAATACATATATAGCTTCACGCTGTATCCCGCATATAGCAGGGTAGGCAGAGGGAACCTAGTGTTAAGACACTCTATTCCCTACTTTCCGTCGAATTGTGGCATTGCGTGCTGAGTGGCGGAACTCAACGCCACGCTTTGCCTTGTTGCCAAATCTAGGAAATGGAAAAATTCCATTTCCTGGAGTGGGAATCGAACCCACAGTCTGTCACGTTTACAGACAGGCGTTATAAAAGATCACTTTTATATCTTTATATTGTCATGCAATATTACATGTATCTGCTAATCTTCCGTGTAATATCTAAATTCAAAAACAATATTTTTCTATAAATCTTAAATAGGTATTTCTCCTAGATACCTATTTTTTATACAGTTTCTTATTCTTTTTTAACTAATAAACAATTCAATTATTCAATAAACGACCGGCTTCAAACTTTGTAACTATTATTTCATCCAAAGACGACACCTCTAGACTTGTTTCAAAAGTGTTAATTTAACCACTTTATTGGGCATCATCTTCATATATGTGTGTACTAAATCTATCACTACACAAAGAAGTTTTGTCTCAGTCTACGGAACTAATAGAGAAGCAACTGATTGTAAACATTGTTGATTAATTTATTTCTATAGTTAGAAGATACGGCCTATACTGGTTTTGATTAAGGTTTTACAATATAATAAAGATGATACGATCGTTTGTATGGTTCAACTTTTTTTTTTTTACCTTTGTTATAATTGTACAATTAGTTATTGCCTGCTATATTGACGAGAATCGGAATACAGATTTAAATTTTTCGAAATATATTTCGCAAATAACTAATTATAAGCCTTTTTTTAACTTCACGCGTATCCCGCACATAGCAGAGTAAGCAGAGGAAACCAGAGAACCTAGTGTTAAGACTCTCCGTTCTCTTATGATTCGTTCCCCACTTTCCGCAGAATTTAGGCATTGCGTACTGAGTGGCGGAACTCAGTTCGTCTGTTAATAATTCAAACGCAAAATATATTTTGTTAGCTATTATCATATTCGATATGTATTTATTGTGTACCTTCTACCTTGTCCCGACCACCAAGTGTCAAGTTAACTAGTGTTGTCATTGCAACATAACGGTGACCATTTCCTTCATTATAATGTCAATTGACAGGTGACCTGGCGCTGGCGAGTTCGGCGCCGGAAGACATCGCTCATAGAAGTTATGACACTTTTCGATCACTTCCTGTATATAATTCTCACACAGGTCTCAGAGGAAACGCTGAGGAAACTAAGCCTTTATCTGTTGAGAAATCACTTGTGTTTAATACTTTGTATTAACCTCAATAGATGATTAAAGTTTATGGCTGATAAGAATTTATTAATTATGGATATTTGATTTCTGAATATTTTTTTAATATATTATTTTAGACATCTATAGTTTGATTAAATCATGAGATTATGATAATTATTAAATGTTTTCCCCTTTCCCACCCATCCTTTCCCCAAAATGTGGTGGTTCCGATAGCGGACTACTACATTATCCCCCCTTTCCATCTGTATCCTCTAGGTTGGCAACGCATCTAGTACATCTCTTGTGTTGTAGATGTTCATGGGCGAAGGTAACCACTTACCATCAGGCGGTCCTTCTGCTCGTTTGCCATCCGGTATCCATAAAAAAAAAAAATATTAAATGATTATACGATTTATTCTCCAGTTTGTCTTTAAATAAAATATATTTGATACGAATAAGCTACACTAACATACAACTAATAACTTTGGCTAGGCAACACTCACTTCAACCTACAAGTTGATAGGTGTAGAAATGATCATCCATCCATTAGAGAACACCATCAGCATCTGCTCCCCAAAAAAGTCTAACATTAACTGTACAAATAACTTTTCGAAAATGCTTCTACTAAATATCTACATCATATTTTTTACGTGATGATTAATTACAAGATTTTTTTTCTATTTTTATGTCGGAATTGAATTAAAAAAGAAATTTAAATTATACTTTTAAAAGTACAATGGCAGTATATTTTGTAAAACACTACCGACCACCCGCGGACTTGCCCACATTCGTTAAGCTCATTGCCCGCTGTGAGATAAACGCATTTCCAGGAAATCTACGCTCAGTAATTTTCATATTACTTACATATTATAGGTTTTAAATAAACTCAATAAATTCTCAACGCTTGTTAATTTCTCTCTCAGCAAGTTTTACTCAACTTTGCTTATAGTAAATGCTTTTCTGCATATATGATTAGTCCGACCGATTTCGGCCATGGCGACCGCTTCGGCTCCCTATTGGTTATCGGCGCTGATGCGCTCGAAGATGGCTGATGTAGCCAATCTTATAGGTAAGTATCGGTTTTTTTTTTTTCTGCATACAGCTAAATTCGTCTTAGTTAACATAAAAGTATGCTGAACTACACATTCTATGTCGCTCTTTACATAAAAGCCACATGATTTAATCTTCCTACGTTCTGAAATATTTTTATTCCTAAGTCTAAAAATAGTTTTAACTAAAATTAGCGAAAATATTCATACAAATGTATATTTAAAATTCATTTCGCAATAAATTTAAATTACAATTTTAAAACAATATTCATAACTAAGTAATAATACAGTAAATATAACTTAATTTTTTTCTAAATTTATACAAACGCATAATAAATTGTCGAAAAACGTGCGGAGGAGTCTAAACGTGAAAATTTCGACGTTTGTGGTCCACGGTGTTTTAACTTTTACCCAGTTCTTTGTGATACAATTACCTAATATAGATGTTATTATGATCGTATGAGAAAAGATAAAATCGTTTTAACGCCAACGTCAGAAGTGGACAATATAGCTGGGACATTACATTATTGTAATAAGATACATAAGGTCTCCATAGATCGCGTCAATTTGAAATAATTTTCCCATAACGTGGTAGATTATGGTACACTCTGTGGGCACCATTGTGGGCCATATCGGTCGATATGAATAGGAATATTAATAAATGGACTCGTCCGGCAAATAAATGATATAAGCGGCGATTCTGGTTTAGTGTGTTTGTTTATAAAGGCTTGTTTAGTAGGTATACGTAACTTAGGATATTATTCGTACGTAGAAAATTAGGTATTTTTTAATGATTATTTTGATCACTATGAAATCGTGGTCACCTTTTGTTAACTTTCTCTATATTTTCATATAACTCAACTAAGCTTAAGAAAAAAGATAAAATGTATGTATAGGTAATTAATTCGGCGGAAAGTGGGGAACGGAGTGTCTTAACACTAGGTTCCCTCTGCCTACCCTTCTATAAACGGGATACAGCGTGAAGCAGTATGTATGGAATTAGTTCCAGAGATAGTCAATAAATTAATATTATATAATAAATAAATGAATATTACTTACCTTACTTATGACTAATAATTAATAATTTAATCATAAAAGGAAATTAGGTTTAGATTTTTTATGAAAACAAAACTTTTTAAAAACAACGAGCTAAATACCTGTATAAATAAAAAACTAAAGTATTACAAGCATACAGTTTTGATCCACTTTTTACACTAAATGAATCAAAAAACCGTTGTGTTTTAATTTATAGTCCGCTGTCGTATTTAACTTTTCTTTCACATACGCTTTATTAATAGGCCCCTAAATATAACTGCTAAGTTATTTCTTTATATTATTAAATGTGCAACACGTTGCTTTGGGCAATTAAGTTTCTACTTAATGAAGTGGCTAAGGTTCGCAACATATAGCGTGATTAGAGTTTTAAAGAGATTAATCGCTCCACTTAGGGCGACGAAAGGCGACGGCGGTCCACAATTCGTCTTATGATATATATGAGAACCGGGCTTCGAGGCGGCACTTGTGTAACTGCTTTATTACATATGAAAGTCAGATCTAAATAGGCCCAGTGAAGAATTTTTGTCATGTTTGTAGGTCTTCGTAATAGATTGAACCGGAAAAAATCATATCATCCTCATAATGTAGAGAGAGATACTTACCTTTTATCTACACTATTGTCCCTGTTGACCCGTTAACAACGTGTTGTCTTTAGCAATGTACTTATATGTATGTCACTTTATAAAAACATGGATGTCAAAGCACGGTAGTGTGTGTAACATTTATTTTATTAATTAAATAAACTTTTTATGCATTATTTAAAAAAAAATGTTGGCATTCTGCACTCCTTCTCTTTCATGTTCCTACGTCCACGTTATTTTCGTAAAAAAGGATACAAAGTTTTTATTTCATTTATTTATATATAGATTATTATGGAAATAAAATGATAAGTACATATACCATAGTTGTAGGTTCAATCCCCACTTAGCAAAAGTTAACCATTAATATAAAAAAAAATAAAGTAGATGAAAGTGGGAAATAATTAGAGTATACATTACAAGGCCGCTTCCATAACGTTCGCAATATCTCACACATTTCTTTAACCAAAAGTGTTAAGAATACGAATGCTGTCTGAAATATTCTGGTCACTTGTGAAGTTGCTATCATTCTCCCCGACATCTGTACTCACACCTCGTAAGCTCATTAATTTCAAGAGATGGCACGTAGAGATTCGAGGAAAGTGTATCGTGGAGTTAAGGTTAATCGTCCACTAAGCATGACTTTTATAGCCTCCGAATATTTTATGGTTTACGCAATGATTTTTGGGTTTATTTGTTATTATTTTTCTTCATTCTTAAATTCAATTGCGTGATATTAGTTATATGTAAGTACTTCATTATTTTAATAAAAGTAGATACTATCAAAGACAGCCATTCAAACCAAATATATATAGATCCTAAAGCAAACACCAGAAACATTTTTCCCATTTTAGTACAATCACTCGACAACTTGCCATCCCTCAAACTAACACAAATGCGATCTGAACTAAATTTTTATACACAGCGTATAAATGCTAAGTAAAGTGGTCGACCAGACCGATTTCGACCTGTAGCGTAACTTCAAACACGCCGCACGATGCGTATCTGCAGGACGCAGATTCCGAGCGGGTCACAGAATGTGCTTTGCCATATTTTTTCCATCCTGTCATGCGCGTAACGCGGCAACCGGATTACAACATCAACTGTTTATCTCCTGATATTCTTGGTAATACTATGTGGTTTTAAAGTTTTTAAATTTCTGTTTACACAACGTTGATTTAAAGTAATTTCTTGAACTTTTTGAATACTTTTTTTTAAGTGGTTTTTTGTATTTTTACTTTTTAAATATTTTTTTAGTTATAGATAAACTTTTGTTTTAACATGACAGTGGTAAATAGCAAGTTATTGTAACTACTAGCATTTAAACTAAAATGAAATACATAGATTGACACGAAGATGAACGATGTTCATAATTTCTCTTTTATATATGTTTGATTCTTAAATAAAAATACAAAATATACGAGTTTATATTATTTTCCGTTATTTTATATGATGACGTATAAAATATTTAAAGTTATTATTATCATAATAATACACGTGACATAAGTAATTAATAATAATAATACGTTTATTTATCCACCAAATACAATTTCACAACGCTTGGCTTAACGTTTAGTAGCTACAAATTTTCACAATAAGTTTTATGGATGCCACTGTCGCCGTACTAGGAGACCTTTATTACGGCATACAGCACCAACCCCTCAGAAGTGCTGTGAGTGCTATTAGCTGTCTAAAAATGTAAATAGTGCAAGATTTTACATGAAGCTTAAATGTGTTAGTTTATAAAAATTAAACATATTCGTTATCGTTTGTTACAGGTGAAGGCGGCGGGGGTGCGGCGCGACGGTGCGCGCGCGATGCGGCGTCGCCCGCGCACGCGCACGCGCCGCCGCCCGCGCCTCCCGCGCAGACCGCGCACGCCGTCAAGAGCGAGCGACTCAGTCCGCACGATTCTACTGCTTCCAGGTATTAAATATAACACCTAAATATGAATTGTTAAAAAAGAGAACGGAGTGTCTTTACACTAGGTTGTCTGGTTCCCCCTGCCTACCCTGCTATGTGCGGGATACAGCGTGAAAGTAAAAAAAGCCTAAATATGAGATTGCCAAATTAAATATAAAGCCGTTGCGTTGGCACAATGTAACGTTTGATTGTGGGTTCGATTCCCACTCAGAGGAATAATAATATTGAAACCATTATCAAATTCTCCACTCTGGTAAGACAAAATGCGGCATTGAGTTCCGCTACTTAACACGCAATTTAAATTTGGGCACAAAGCGGCTAACGGAGTGTTTTGACACTGTCTCTCTGACTACCCTTGCTTTGCGTGATTAAGCAAACTGCAAAAAAAAGAGATTTTCGCTGAATACTCTATCTAACTGAAAAAGTATCAAATCGATGCTAGATTAGCATATAACTAAAGATATTGACTTATTTATATTATTGCAACTGTTGAGTATCTCGCCAACTCTTATCGCCAGAACTATCTTGTAAACCAACAGTGGCGTCTTATACAAATGACGATTGATGATTGTCTGACAGATGAATGATAAAACTGATAAGTCTTAATCTTTTAAGCTATTTGTAAAAAGAACACAATGGTTAACAATATTTTGATAACCAAATATGTTATTTATACTGGACAAAGTAAGATATTGACGTTCAAATTATTAGATAATTATAAAAACAAAATGCGAAGACAGTTTATTCTATTTCAAGTAAAAATAGTACTAAATACATCAATACTTATAATATTAGTATACCTATACCTTAGGCTTACAGCACTTAAAGCTTAAAAGTTGTTTACTTTTTTCTAGTTTAAGCTAAGGGATAAAGCGTGAAGCTAAGTCAGTTAGTTAGGTGCATTGCATATAATATAATAATATGTTTCCAACTAGATCACGTAGCGTGACCCCATCAACGTCATCGTACCCGGGCACACCGCCGGAGCGCGGCAGCCCGCACGCGCCGCCTGCGCCTGCGCACCCGCCTCGCAATTACTCGGACATCATGCGCTCGCTTGCCGCCCGATACAACACACACCCGTCTAATGAGTAAGTGATTGGATACATTAATTATTAGTCATTTATTAGTAATTTCAAAAAAAATATTGGCACTATTAATTGTTACTAGAGAGTCCTACCACACATAGTGAATATTTAATTAGGACACATAATATAGGTATATATAAAATAATATGTATGGCTTTATATAGTAAAGACTAAACCATGTACGTTAAAGACGTAAACGGAATAATATATACAGAGCATTTCCTTAAAGATCCGCATCAAGTCGGTACCTCGGGCAAGCATTATGTGCGCAGCTATTAGCACTACACCTGACAAGCTATCTAGGAATTAAATGCTACACCATCGTGAATTCCACGCTCAAATATATCTTTTTATCTCTTGGGAAGCAAACCGTTTATTATTTACAAACTTTTATTAAAAGCTCCAAATTATCAACGTACCGTTTCACCTGTCAACACTACATTATAAATGTGTAAGCGATGATACATCATAATTATTGACAATTTTATAATCGATTTTAAAATATTAAAGTCACAACACTGGTCGTTCTTCACACAACCGGTGTCAATGCATTCACAATATCATGCGACTCGCGGTTCAGCGACCGCCTAGTGATGCCTAAATCGATTTGCATATTAATCGATTCGATAACTTACGTGAAGTCGACAAATTTACATGATTCGTGAGAACCAAAGGTGTCCGCGTGAACTTATGTTATATTAATGAATTGCTCATCTCACGGGGCGCGGTCGGTGACCTCTGTCAATAATCATTATAAATACTACTACTGACAAACTAGACATAGCGGAGCTACATCGTCATATACTAGACAATCAGTTTGTTAATTTGTTAAAAATGTATAACAACAAAAGAATAACACAAACTTGAAGCATTGACCCAAATAAGAAATGAATTAATTAATATTCGAATGAGATCCACTCCAAATAGATTCCTGACCTCTTGACATTTCAAAAAATTACTGGCCTAAAGCACTAATCAAGTCCATTATCTACGGTGTAATTATATCAGGCAATGTTGCCCAAGCGTGTTGTTACATAGAAGTCGGTAGATCCATTAATGTTATTGCAAATCGTTAGGTTAACGATTAAGACTATTTTGATGATGGCATGCACCTTTAATCTGTATCAATTTAGATAATTCGGCTAGGCTATAGAAATCAATATTTTGTTATTTAGGACAGGTTGTAATTTAAGTAGTCAGCTAATTAAATAGATATTGATCATTCTAAATTTATATTGTCGCCAAACGTAGCGTCGAACGTAGAATTTTGCCTTAAAAGTGCTATATAGCTTTTTAGCTGACTACAATGACATTTCAACTGACTTATCTTGCCGGGTAAATATTAAATACATTTGGTTATGAAACCACGTAAAGTGTAAAATTGCCAGCTTTATTTACTTAAGGAGGAATCGAGACACTTGAATTCTTGGCTAAAGACCAATAAAGGAGTTAAAAGCGAGCTCCTCATCCGCAATACGAACAATTGAGTTGAGCCCCAACAGTTGTTCAGGAACTGCCCTATGCATGGCTTTTCACACGTAGTTACAACAATAGTACCATTATTGGGAAGGACAATGGCAGTACCATTATATACCGTTATATTGTATGTAAAAGTTTGATTAACCACCTTATTTAATCTGCTCTTTTACCTTGAATTACTATAAACAAAATTAAAATGTACACCTGAATTGGTGCTCTTTACAAAAAATGTTGAATTACTGATACTAGAGGCCTCGTTGATGCGTAAATAAAGGGTTGGTAGTAATTTATTTTAAAAAATTTTATGTATCTCCAAAACATTGTTATTAAAAAATTGACTTACTGACTCTTTCTTCACATATACTTTAACTGTGCCAAATTTCATTCCTCTCCGTCCGTACGATTTTCGTAAAAATGGGTACAACATTTTTTAATGCATGTTTTTTTCCCTAGCTACTTCCACCGGGTAAATGGTTACGGCGTGGAGAGAACTCCAGCGCCGACGCAAGCGGATGGCAGCGATGTGGTTGTTGGCGGCTTGTTCGCGAAGTTAGCGAAGCAACAAGGAGGTCCGCCTCGGCTGCCTGCATTCCCTGTTATGCTGGATATGACCTCTACAAAGGTATTTTTTACCTTATAATAAGATATTTTATATTTATAAGACAATAGTATCGTCATGGTACAGTAAATACAGGTCTTACTGGTCGTTATGGTTGCGGGTTTAAATCCTACTACGTCAAATATTTATATGTGTAACATATTTAAGTATTTTCTCGCTTTAGTGAAGACAAAATAAATAGTAAATTCAACTTAGAGTTATTGTTTTTCAATGTAATTTATTTAATTATCACTGGAGTAGAAACAGCTCAATCTCAAGTACTATAGTTTGATTTGAGGAACAGGAAGCATAATTATTGTTCATAGATATTCCAAGCCATATTTAAATAAATTCTTCCTTGTAATAATGTCCGACGTTGTATGTGATATATAAACCCAGCAGTACCATAATACAACATGTATAAGTATTTACAATAACATATAAGTACTTTTATTGTTATTTAATAGTAGTTTTAGAACTCAAATTTGCAAACCAATTTCGAAATAAATATATATATATATATATATATATATATATATATATATATATATATATATTACACAAGCAATAGGTCAACAAGGCGAGATATGCAACATATTATATTTTGAGTAAGAAAACCTATTTTGAACGTTGTTGGCCTTTCGCTTATCATGTAATTGAAATTTCGTGTATCTGAAAGGATGTTTGTAATAAAAAATGAATAGTTATTTGACACGTGCAACTTAAATAATGAAATCTTATAACATTACGAAAGCAACGCTCTTTAAAGTTAAGAAAATATTAAAACATTGTTTTACAATATCCGTTCATAACGACGTAATGGACATCACTTGCTTGGAGCAATGCCACTGCCCCTATGAAATAATTTACGCTCAGCTGGCTGCTCATTTCATAAGTAACTCTTTAAAATTCATTAGTAATTATTTATTCTGTGCTCACTGACCTTCCCGCTTTAATTACACATCTGTACCCCGATTCATAGTTCACGGCTGTTATTAAAATGTTTCGGGGCATCGTAAAATTCATTCGGTGCTATCTTCGTAAAGAATCTCTACCGAGCGCCCAGTTTATGATAATTCGTGCTTGTTTAAAGTAATAACGCGCTACAAGCCTAGCATCTTCTAAAGTAATAATGCAGGCAATTAAATCTGATAGGGCGCGTGACCTTTACACTTCCTCCGTAGTAGTTTATAGATAAGACGGAGAGAGTGTTAATTGCGAGGCGGTTGTTACCGACGGCGCGCGCGCGCGGGTCCCCGCCCCCAGCGGCGGCGGTGGCGGCCAGCGAACCGACTCGGCTCTCCACTGCAAAGCGAACTGGAGCTGCACTAATTGGCAGAGGCACGCGCCGCGCGACACGCTACTGATGGGATGTGAAATCGAAGTGCGCTCGACTTTTTCAACTAATGACTTTTTTCCAACAAGAGCAACGCACGCGAGGTTTACGATTATAAATCTATCGTTTGTTACTTTTTCATTTAACCTCTAACAGCACCTAATGTGGATATCATATTTTTAACATAATAAATGGCTCGTAAAAGGGACATAGTTCAGACGCAATTCAACAATACTGATAGTAATTTAGAACGTGATCTATCAATGTAGTACAATGGTGTTTGCTTTCTAAAATCAGTATCGCCGCAACAACAGCGTCTGACACTCACTCGCGATATTAACATGATTTGTTACATTTCTCTTTGTACCTTTACACTATAAATAGTCCGGTTTAATATATTTTCACCTGTGAAGAGAAACGGGAGCGAGCTCGGAAATAAATCGTGAGATTAATGGTCTCGGCGTCTGCCGGCGCACACGCATGTAGCCGTACATTTCACGCGCGCCTCATTTTGAATTTCATTCGGAATTAGTGCCATTTCGTTTTATTGCAAGTGGCAATTAAAAAAGATAGATTGCAATTTGACCCGCGAGCGGCGAGCGTGACGGCTCACAATGTTATTATGATGAATGCCCGCCACTTACGGTCTCGATCAGATAATGAGTTCGCCGTGTTTGCTTAACGCTGCCATTTGACGTGCTACCGTGTAATTGACCCTGCGTCTGCGTAAGTCACAACTTGCGTGATCTTACTAAAGCGCAATTGAAATGTTTTTTTGTGTTTAAATCATTTACTTTTTTTATTTAATATTTCAAGTTTTAAATGGTTAGCGTGACAAAAAAACAAGCAGATTTGAATAAATTTCAGTGGTTATTTTTTTACTTTCCAATATATTTTAGCCATTGTAAACTGTGCATACTACATCTTTTCAAAGAGCATTTCGACATGCTTATATTAAGCCCCAAACAGAAATTGCGGTTTTCTACCAAGTTTATTTTTTCTTACCTCTGAAATAGTTTATTACATGTAAATAGATGTGTTTAACAATAAATGATTGATGATGAATAATTTCCCTAGACTCTCCTAGCAATATCACGAGTGGGTCGCGGTGGCAGATCAAGGCGTAAACGCGTTGGCGCAGGTGTCACAACGGAACATTCGCCCCTTGATCTCTCTGCTGCGGGGGAAAGTGCAGCAAAACGTGCCAGGCTCTCCGCTAGCCCCAGCACAAGAAGTGATGGAGATGAAAGAGTGTCAAATGAAGGTAAAAATACAATAATTAATAAAAATATATAAAGATACAATAAAATTAAATATATTTCAAAAACTTACACTTTTGTATAATATATATGTATATATTGTATATACGTCAAAAGGCAGGTTCAAGTACAGAGACGTCTGTTAAATTATATGGTTTTTATTTATCCAAAGTCTCTTAGTGTAAATGACTTAAAAATATTCATTTCATTCACTATACAACAGCACAAAACAAATTTGATACAATTATATTAAGAAATAAATCTTAACGCAGTACTTCTTAGTAAGATAATAAGTATGGCTGATAATCATAAGTATAATTGTTTTTTTTTGGGACTCAGTATTTGCAACAGCTTAAAGTTTTTATGGCTCTTTTTTATGTTCTAAAAATGTAATATTGGCGATAATGAAACCCATTTTTAGTATCGAACATTTTAAATAACATAACATAATACAAAACTAAATATATATCTCGTTCGTTCTTGAATTATTGCAAAATTGAATACTCATAATTTTTAAACATCAAATCAGCAGCTGCCTCGTAAGACTGCTAGTTAAGAAAACATTGGTTAATAAAAATTAATTATAGTATCATAACTGAAGCTTACAGAACAGTTAGCTCATCGCGCTTTGAGATATATGCATTTAATTATGAAATAAATACTCGTTTGTGTGCATTTGAAATGCTATAGCTGTAAACTGTAAAAATCGAAATTGGCTTAATAGGAATGTGGTGATTTGAATTATTTTGATTTGTTTTATTGATTTAGCTTGTTTTGGTTTATTTAGGAAGTTTAATGTCTTTGACCTTAGATGCTTATTTAAGAATATTCTTAAATTTGTATTATTAAAAAGATCGCACGCACATTTAATTAGCATTATTTAAAACACGCAGATGCACAGGCAACCGTGCAACTGTAAACACGACAATTTGTGAGTTTCGATTCCCACTCCAGGAAAGGAAAGTGGGGAACAGAATTGTTGAAAGAGAACGGAGTGTCTTAACGGAGTGTCTAGGTTATCTGATTCCCTCCGCCTACCCTGCTATATGCGGGATACAGCGTGAAGTTTATAAAATAAATAAAAACATATCCACCATCATGACGTAGCGCAATCAGGTGTCTGAATGCAGTCTTTTAAGATTCGTATCCGCTAGTGGGAACTATAATAATATCATTAAACCGGAGAAATATACAGAAAAAAGTGATTTGAGATCGTAACTTAAGTAGGTTATTTATTATTTTGTATTTTTTGTTAATCCATCGTTATTTCCTCAGATCGGAGTGAAAACCGCGAATGTCTGTGCTCAGAGGCTCGAGCGCGGCTTTCCGCGATGTCAGTCGACGATGTGTGCGAATTTGTCAGCTCCATCGATATTTGTGCCGAATATGCAACGGTAAGTCAATGTTACATACAGTATATTACTTTGTAAACCATTCACTAGTCTTTTTAGCATGAAATCGTCGGTTCGATTCTTGCTCATGTATCATGCATTATTTAAAAAAAATAATGAGCTTCCTGCACTTCTTCTCTATATGACCTTTAACAGTGCCAAACGTAATACTCTTCGTCTTCGTAATTTTCGTTAGAGACAATACAACATTTTTGCTTCACGTAATATAACGATGAACCTGTATTGTTTACAGAATAACCATTATGAAATATCTTTAGATCAATATGAAGATATTGTTATCATTTAAGTTTTTGTGATAATATTTAATTATTTTATTTGTTCGATTCCTTTGGTACAAGTAAGTGCATCATATTTCATTCTATGTCGAATATTTGTTTAATTTACCTTGTCAAGCTATTAAAATAACGATCAGTAATTAAACTATCCAGATACCTCACATAAATCAAAGAGACTTATTAGCGTGTGGTCCCTATTAATATTTTCAACGGAATTATAATACGATATTAGCGGTCGGTTCATCGTAAAATAAACGTGCACCTGTAAACTGCAATTGTAATTAATTGCACGATATGGAGATTCTGAATTAAATTACGCTCTTGTCTTTGAATTTTACGAATATGAATGTAATCAGTCTGGTTTCTAATGTGCTTAAAATATAAAAGTAGAGTTTACAAGCTTTTTTTTTTTTAACTTCACGCTGTATCCCACATATAGCAGGGTAGGCAGATGGAACCAGAGAACCTAGTGTTAAGACACTCCATTCTCTTTTAACAATTCCGTTCCCCACTTTCCGCCGAATTGAGGCATTGCAAGCTTTTTTTATAACAATAAAAAAATGTTTATATAAAACTATTATTATACTTAATGGTTTCCTAATAAAATGGTTTTCTAGTTGTTCTGGTCCTCCCTGCAAAGAAATTATGTTCGTGATATGGAAATATTCTCTCACATACATTGTCGCATATTAACATCCCACAAAATAAGCCGGTGGCAATGGAAAAACAGACTACAGTCGATAGCGTCTGTATTTTTATTCATTGAATTAGAAAGTATAAGTCTACGTTCCTTCTTTAGTCCTAGAAATAATATTAAAAAGCTTAAGCTTGTAAATTTATATATTTTTTCTCATTATGATGTTCATACTTATCATTATTGTATGTAACTCAAAATATATTACATAAAAATAATATCATATTAATATTATTTTTTTACTACCTAAAAAATATTTTTGAACTCGTCAGTTGATGGAAATCGATTTTTTTTATCTTGAACTCAATTAAATGTATCGAACGGCTCCTACAAATTTCTCCTTGGAGAACGAGAATATATAAAATTTAAGAGTTATTTCGATTACGTTGCCGCACATAATTGTTTACACAATGCTTTTTAATTCGATTTTGAGTGAAAGGGAGCGAGATGTGTAACAATCACTTGGTACGTCCATTAATTTAATTAAATTGAATTCTGATTCTTCTCTAGCGTTACATCAACAATTATCCACTTAATTATAACAGTATCTTGTTTTTTATTTTATGCACGTACTATATTTTGCGGCTTGGCAGAAAAATCCATTCTCCATTTTTTAAACAGGATGATGTAACTCAATGGTATATTTGTCTAACCAGAGAAGGCAAATGCCTTACTTTGAATATTAATTAATTTATTTTTTTCTGCGACAAGAAAGGACATATGCCAGTTGTAAAGGAAATCTAGTTGTAAAGGAGATGCCAAGCGATAATACTATGTTCCAAAGCATTAAGCCTACTAGCTACTTTATTCGCCTGGCCTCGTTGTATAAGTTGGATGTCTTATTGGTTAAAGCAACACCGGTAGTAAAATGTCTATCGTATTGAATATAAATGAAATGAGCCACGATTTGTATAGCTATGTAAGTTATGTTTTTTAATATGAGTACGTCAACACGTCGCAGCTTATTAGTTAAAACGTAATTCCTCTATTTGAAGTCGTAAATTTTAGTCGTGGCGAAAAGGTTATACTATAGACATTATTTTTCAGGTCTAGATGTTAATTTAGCAATTAATTCCTTTTTGTCAAACATCATAGAGGTATAAATAACTTGAAATTACAAATTTATGTGAAAACGATACATGACAATGAAACAATGATGAAATCGTTCTATTTAATTTTGCTGCGTATACTCTTAAATTCCTTTAGTAGATCAGTAACGCAAGCGTTTAATATAAGAAATATTAAACGCCTGTCGTGGCGCAGAAGCACAAGCGTGCGACTGTAAACGCAATAGGTTGTGGGTTCGATTCCCACTCCAGGAAATGTAAAATTTAGTATTTTCATTTCTTGGGTTTGGTAAAAAGGCAAAGTGCGGCGTTGAGTTCCGCCACTCAGCACGCAATGGCAATCCATTCGGCGGAAAGTGGGGAACGGACGGACGGGATTGTTATAAGAGAACGGAGTGTCTTAACACTAGGTTCTCAGGTTCCCTCTGCCTAGCCTGCTATATGCGGGATACAGCGTGAAGTTAATATTTAAGGTTTTTTTATTGATATTAAATTACATAGAACGTAATTCCTTAAAATATCAAGAAAAACTTTTCATGGTACATGATGGCTAATAGAAGAAGTTTGAATATGCAAAAAGTTATCGGAGCGAGACGACGAGGCTACTGCATCTCGATAGAGCAAATGGCTTACATTTACATTAGCAGCAATAAAATTAATAATTTATAGATATCATGGTTTTCATATGTATTAAAATTCATGCTCAATCGCTATTCATAACGTTAGGAAGTAATACCCTGAAGCTTCATACGTAATGAACCGTCTTATCTCGTGAGGTTGCTTTGTACTCTAGATAGTTCAATTTAATTATGAATAAATATTTACAGTTTCAATGTAATCAAATGAATGATTTAAAAGAACATATTATGTAAACTAGCGTATATATATTTTTAATTACCATTAATCAGTGGATATTCATACAAAAATCAATAGAAATAAATTTCATAAAGACATTACTTCGTTAGTTTATTATGACAAGTGTAAACATTTCAACCATCGCATCTATCTTTAGACGTCAAAGTAATAGTATATCATAAATAGTACATCATAGGCTTTATCCATAAGCATTAGGCAATGGAACGCTTTTGGCACAACAAAGCGCGCCGTGATGCGAACCGCCATAATAGCCCTTACACAATGCCACAACGTATATAATCTGGTCCAACTGACGTGGGAAAGAGACCAGGATTTAAAATTTCCATAACATTTATATATCAAAATTGCAAAATGAAAGGAGAGTGGATCGCGCAACAGCTAACAGGAGCTCAGGTGTCGCGATACACACGGCAAGGAAATGTAAGTCGTGAAATGCTTTGAATATATTATAATTATGTTTTGATACTTTCGATCTAAGAGTCGCTTAGGTATGTATGAGGTAGATATAAAAAAGTGGATACACTGTCTAATATTTATATTAAATAAACAGTACAAAAAATTGTTGAACATAAAACAAACACAAAATTTTAAGAGAGCGCAAATCTTTTTAAAAACATGTACTTTGGCTTAAAACTACATTTTAATTGGACAAATGGAAATTTCCAGTTGTGTCCCATATCTACTATTACAGGCTTTCTTACTCTTTCCTACAATATGTCTTACACCACAGTAGTCGGTATATCGCGTTACCCGTGATATTTATGGCGCAGGTGTCACACTAGATTGCATCAAGTAATTAATAGTGGTGCTAACAATTAATAATTTCACTTAATACAGATGATTAATGTAGCGATATTCCACCACTAAATTAGATTACCGTAAACGTCGGTTACTCACAATTAATAGTAATTGCCAAGGAAATTTGTATCGGTTGAGGTGAGCTTAGTTTGAAAGCGTGAAAATATTGTTATTTAAGCACAAAATATTTTTTTTATATTTTGCTTACATGCTACGTGTTCAGCATTTACAAGAGTTTATTCATACATTTACAGTCAAAAATTTAGGTATATCCTTCCTTAACGTTTTTTATAAGTATTAGAATAGTTCGAAAAAATGCTTTAAATAAAAGGTATTCCGAAGGCGGTATTAGTAGGATCTTTTCAAATTTGGTTAGGTAGAGAGAGGAGCGCAGACAGCTAATGTTAATGCGCATTTTAAAGGGGCCCCTCAAACCTGCACTCTCCAACCTCCTCTCTCTGCAACGCGACGGGCCCGGCACCCGCACAGTGAATCCATGAATTGCTAAGGAGTTTTGTTCTCAAAATATATAGTTTTATTATAATAATATTTGAAATAAATAAAACATCTAATAAAGTATTTTCGTAATAATTTTACAGCTACACATTTAACTTTATGTCTACATAATATAAAGCGTATTGTATTCCATGTTGCTTGCGATTGTGCAACTCGACCTAATATCCTATTTCCGAAAATTATAGCACCCACGTCATATAATTCAGCAGTTAGGATCATTTTTCACCGAAACTCGTGATTTCATCTGACCTAACCATAAATTGAACCAACGCCATCCATCCCTGTCTGCGTCAAAACTTGCGCCTGCGCAGCCTTGCGCAAGAGTTCGTGCAGCTCGCACAACATCATGGGTACTATTGTCGAAGAGATCCAATTCGTTCAAAGTCAATATTAATATTCAAATGCTGGTTAGTGTTGACTGAAATATTGATTATTACTATAATATGTAAATAAAAAATATTTTTTTACTATTATTTTTTTTAATTACTTGTAAACAAATTCAAATTTAGTGGGACAAAGTGAGGCGTTGAGTTCCGCCACTCAACACGCAATCCCTCAATTCGGCGAAAAGTGGGGAACGGAGTGTCTTAACACTAGGTTCCCTCTGCATACCCCGCTATATGCGGGATACAAGGTGAAGCTATGTATGTATGGATGAAATATGTTAAATTAGTTTTCGAAGTGAATAAAATTATTTCCTCTATATTGTTAATATAAAAGAAATAATGTTTATTTACAAACACAAACATAATACATGTCATATCCATCTTATACCTACTTCCGTTTCTAAGTATTCAAGTCTTATGATCGCAGTTTATCGTCTTTCGATCTAAAATCTAGATGCACTTAATCCTAATTGCGTATTGTCACCGTAGCAAGCGCGTCGCTCGTGCGCTCGTGAGCTGCGCCTGCGCAACGCGTGGTTTATATAAATTATACCCAATATATGACCGATATTAAACGTATAAATTGTACTGCAATCTTCTCAACGACATATTAGTACAGTCAGCTTGAGTTGTGTTTAACTATATATAATATATCATTCGGAAACAAAGTGCAAATGTCAAGATAAAAAAACGTAATAAAATAATTCAGGTAAAACTTTGACGTGTGACATTTGTCATAATTTTCCTAATTTGAAACGATAATAATTAAATGCTCAATTTTTTTTTATGCGTGAAAATAATGCTTTTCTAATTTATTGTGGAAAGCTAGTATTAGATTCCTAAACCGGTGTATCTAATTTTAAAACGTTGAGTTCCAAGTAATTCTATTCACGACGATACATAGCCTAATATCATTTGGAAGAGAAATGAATAGCATTGGTTAATACGTTACAATTAGCAAGTTAAGGTAGGACTTAAGCCGCACGACTCACGACCCTTCCAGCTGTTGGCAGCAACTGATTTATATTCTATGCTATTAATATAAGTATTAAATTCTAAATTCTAATAGTTAAAATATTATTTAAACCAATTTTATGCATATGTATATCAGTAATAATTATTTAAAAAAAATTGATGCTTAGAGTTTAGATTCAATCCTGTCCATATCACTATGGGACTTGTTAAGTCTTATCCAATTATAATATTAAAAGATGTTGTGCAACCGTCAACGCACCTGTCCTTTGTGCTGGCCGGCGATTGTGTAAACCGACTATGCACTTATTGCATTGTCCCTAGAAAGTATCAGAATAATATCAGTAATGTAGCTTGTATGTTATTCGGAGAGAATAATCTTTGTACTTAGTAAAAGTATGTCAGACTGCTTTGTATCAATATCTTAAATAATGGCAATAATGTAAAAACTTTGTTTAACATAGCAAAGATGCCGATTTCTATCGCAATAATAATTTGTTTCGTATATGTGTTCTCTATTCAATTTTTGTCTCAGTGGTAAAGTGACTTTTCTTCCAATACATATCAGCAGTTTGAAAATTTCTTCTAAAACAAGATATCTATGGGATGTTTTTGCATATTTATTTTACCCAAATATTATTATATCAGATGCCTATTATTATCAATACGTAGGAGCATACGGAAACAATTGATCAATATAAAACTAAACCAAGTCACGCTTTGCGCCAATCAAAATGCTGCACACGACAGTGAAGACACTATAATTTTATTTACCATTCAACGACATCGTCACCTCGAGCCATACACGACTATGAAATTTGAACTAGATAAATATATATTTGTTTATAATTTAACAGTTTATCTTATCTATGTAATTAAGAGCGCGCCGATAAAATGCTGCAAATGCCTACCTTTACCTTTCGGCACATACCTTTTTTTTTTTTTTTTTTTTTTTATGGATACCGGATGGCAAACGAGCAGAAGGACCGCCTGATGGTAAGTGGTTACCTTCGCCCATGAACATCTACAACACAAGAGATGTACTAGATGCGTTGCCAACCTAGAGGATACAGATGGAAAGGGAGGATAATGTAGTAGTCCGCTATCGGAACCACCACATTTTGGGGAAAGGATGGGTGGGAAATTATCAGCGCGCCGATAAAATGCTGCAAATGCCTACCTTTACCTTTCGGCATTTTTTTCCTTATACAAATGAAAAATTTCAATAAAAACACCTTTTACTTGTTTGATACTTTATGTTTATTGAATGCTTATTAATATATCTGATTTTATTAAATAAAAAATATATGAAAAAAAACCTAAAAAAATGATTTTATCATTAATATGTGTGTGTATATGTGTGTGCACTGAAGTTTAATTAACTTATAATGGAAATTTATTCAAATTTATTTTAAATTATTTAAGCAAAATGCTTATAATCCTTACTAATATTATAAATGCGAAAGTAACTCTGTCTGTCTGTCTGTCTGTCTATCTGTTACGCTTTCACGCCTAAACCACTGAACTGATTTTGTTGAAATTCGGTATGAAGATAGAACTAAACTTGGGAAAGGACATAGGATACTGTTTAACGCGAAAAAAATGATAGAAGGGGTTGAAATAGGGAATGAAAGTTTGTTGAAAGAATGGAAGTTCCTTATTGTCAAACATAAAATCATGTAAGATTGTTTAACTGTTTACAACTTCACCACATAAACCACTTAACCAATTTTGACAAATAGTCTAGACCTTGGGAAAGACTATAGGATACTCCTTATCATATCGCGCGCTATATCCGAATTTCACGCGGGCGAAGCCGCGGGCGGAAAGCTAGTTGTAAATATTTCAGAATATTCTACACAATTTTTTACCGCGCCGAAAATATAAAATATTAAATTCATTCATAACAGTAACAATCGCCAGCTACATCCGACGACTGTTCTATTTTATAAGTGAACGGCTTTAAGTACTTGAATAAATAGCATGCAAGCTCCTATACCATAATCAGCATTCAACGATAATCGTCAAATAAGATTGAGTTCTGACAAAATAATTATGGTAATGATCGTCGAATTCAATGTTATGATTTTGAAGGCTCATGCCGGTGAAATAAATCGCGGGTCATCTCAGTTTCGTTGCGCCAATTGCTTACTCGATTTCACTTTCCCTGCTCTTAGTTTTATTATATGTCTCGCTTGTTCATTAGATTTTGTCACGGCATTTTTTTTTTATACGAGTATATATAACCAACTTTCTTATAGAATTATGTTCATGTCACGATATAAACAAGGTAATTTATATGTATTTGTATCTATGAAATGAAAGTTTTAATAAATTTTTATGTATTGCTAAATGGTATACATAAAGTTATGGAAATATTGCTCTACATTTGTTGTTATTTTTTTCATCTTGTATCATATATGTTTTTTTTTTAACTTCACGCTGTATCCCGCGTATAGCAGGGTAGGCAGAGGGAACCTGAGAACCTAATGTTAAGACACTCCGTTCTCTTTCAACAATTCCGTTCCCCACTTTCCGCCAGTTCATATATATGTGCTTAAATTTAACTACAGTTTAGATATTTATACTATTATAATTTTGTGCGATATAATTATCAATATTGGCTTGTAGAGCTTATAGTAAATGGATTAGAGATAAGCACTGATCCAAATCGACGAAGTGTTATTTACAATTACGATTTTCATCTAGTATTACTAGATATAGAGTGATGTGAACTAGATTGATCATATTTTTCTTTAGGTAAAAGGCGGTGAATGGAATAACATCTTAACGTTTGTACTCATTTCGCCATTATCAAAAATCGAATTAAAATGAAAAAAAATATAAAAGTACCCCACTGACTGAGTTTCGCCACTCAGCACGCAATGCCTCAAATCGGAGGAAAGTGGGGAAGGAAATGTTAAAAGAGAACGGAGTGTCTTAACATTAGGTTCTCTGGTTCCCTTTGCGTACCCTGCTATGGAATACGACGTGTAGCTATAAAAAAAAGTACAATGGCCCAGTAGTTAGAGAACATTCTTTTCTTTATATTTATCTAATGTTATGTAAACTTTTTAAAAAATATCTTGCTTATATAACTTGTATAGATTGTATCTATATATTATACACTAGCTTTCCGTCCGCGGCTTCGCCCGCGTGGAATTCGGTTATATCGCGCGACGTGTAAGGAGTAGCCTATAGTCTTTCCCAAGGTCTAGACTATTTGTCAAAAAAAAATTATAAGAAATAAAAATATTTTTTTTTATAAAAATTTTTCGCAATAAAAAATATCCTATGTCCTTTCCTAAGTTTAGTTCTACCTTTATACCGAATATCATCAAAATCGGTTCACTGGTTTAGGCGTGAAAGCGTAACAGACAGACAGACAGAGTTATTTTCGCATTTATAATATAAGTAAGGATTGTATACCTAGAGTATACCAAAAATAAGGTTAAGTTTATTCTGCAATAAAATTGTAAATGATCCGTTCGCATATCACCAATGCTGCTTTTAATAAATAGAAGTGAATTTTCAAACTATATATTTGGACGATAACTTAAGTAGAACAATTTTGAAACGTTTGAAATGACTTCGGTAATGATTATTTCTGTTCCCTAATGTGTTGTACATTGTAACACTTGTCTGGTTGTTTATCATTAGCTACTTACCGTACACTTTCGTTTTAACGCCTGAGTCGTGAGTGCTAAATAGATTCAATTTATTATATTTAGTGCTGTGTTCAATGTATATATTTATTATCTTATAGAATGGTAATTTGGCAGACGGTTGATTAATCTCTTTGATAGAATGTAAATGATGAATGAAGATCGTCATAAGAAAGTTTTGGTTTTTCTGATATGCTTTATATACAATTATTTATAACAATACGTGAAGCAAAAACTTTGTACCCCTTTTTATGAAAACGCCCTACCCCTTTTTACGCGGATGGAGGAGAATGAAATTTGGCACGAGTATAGTTTATATAGAAAAGGAGTGCAGAATGCTAATATTTTTTTTAAATAATGCATAAAACGTATATTAAATTAATAAAATAAATGTTTCACACACTATTATGTTTATATAAAATGAAATACCTATACATTGCTAAAGACAACGCGTTGATAACGCGTCAACGGGGGCACAAGTAATTTTAAAATATCCTATTGTAAATGCCATCGGTTATGGGTTCGATCCCGACCCAAAGAAATGATGATATTCTCTATTTTCATTACCCCGCTATGGAAAGACAAAACAAAAACTAAGTGTTTTCACACTATGTTCTCTCTGCATTTAAAAAGATATTATATCATTCTGCACTCATTCGGTATATAAACTATAAGTCCGCGTAATTTTCGTAAAAAGGGGCACAAAGTTTTTGCTTCACTTATTAATATATAGATGAATGTAAAAATATATTATTCCGATAATTAACACAAATTTTAAAAAGAATCTCATTTAGGTAATAAAATTTTTATGTGTCATATTATAATTTCCTAATAAAATAAACAAAAAAGTCAATAAAAATAAAAAAAACATTTTTTATACATTTAAACAATCAATGGTAGTAAAAATAGCAACTATGTAAATATAAAATACAGCTAAGTGTCAGAATCAGCAATAAAAATAATACGGAGTGTGTTTGAATAACAATCAAAACATTTGGTAATAGCAAGAAAGTAGGAATGATGAGAGATTTACGAGTTCGTCGGAACAGTTGTTCTTGTTCATACAGTTGGAATAGTTTTATGTAATGTTATAAAAATGGTCATTTGTTTTTATTTAAAACATGTCTTTTTTCTACCTAACATTATATATTTAAATTTCACTTGTTTTAAAGAATGGAGCAAAATGCTTGTATATAAATACGAAATATAGACTCGATTCGATCGATTTATCTTATTTTTTTAATAGCAATAACAATAGTTATGGTTTTACAAAAATATTTGAGTGGAAAATATCTTTTGAATATTAATTTACGGTTTATTTTTTTTTTTGTCATCGACTTCACGTTGTAGACAGGGTAGGCAGAATGAACTAGAGAACCTAGTGTTAAGACACTACGTTCTCTTTTAACATTTTCGTTCTCCACTTTCCACCGAATTGAGGCATTGCGTGCCGAGCGGCGGAACTCAACGCCGCGTCTTGCCTTGTTACCAGAGCGCGGAAATGAAAATACTAAATATTATTTAATATTTTCATTCCCGGGAGTGGAAGTCGACCCCAAAACCTGTCGCCTTTACAGTCGCACGCTTGTGCCTCTGCGCCACGACAACGTTTATTGTTTATAATTGTTTTTTCAGATTTTTATATGTTCATTTTTATAAATAAAAATAGCTCACTAAAATGGCGAAGGATGGCAATTACAACTCTATCATTTAATGCTTAAGGCAATCGGCCTAAAGATAAAAAAGATGTGTTTATTTTTAAATGGGCAAAGCAATAAACATAAAAACCGCTCTATTAGAATGCGTTGTTCTGTCGCCGAATAAATCGTAGCTCATTTGCGTTAGTTACGGCTAATTCGACCGACACCAACTCGTACTGTCTAATGACGGGACGGATTTATTTACGGCTTGATAAGCGGGCCACTCGATTTAACGCCATTTTCTATTTCGTAATAATATCTTCGCAATTTGTATAATATATTACATATCCATATTTAGCTAATTTTTAACTTTTTGTAATACTAATTTGTTATTTTTTGCGATATATTGGGAAAAATACTGAGTGAAGACAAGGAGTGAAACTTTTAAAGATATTTAAGATAAACAAAATTGCTTAACGCTTCATTTACCAACCTCCGCTTGTAACGATTAAAATGGAATTAAGCATCCAATTTATATGTGATTTTTTATTTTATAGGCATTCACGCGACTTACTATAAGTTAGTTTTGTCAATCACTGCGAGCAATGGATAACGGTGATAAACATCTATACATAATAGAAAGATAGAAAGATAACATACGGACGAAATAATCATACTGCTGGAAGCATGATAGACAAATGTTCGTAAATGACAATTTAGTTGTACAACTGATAGAATTATAGTCCAATATAATTAAGATTTTAACAGTTTAGTCAATGTAAAGCTTTCAAGTTGCGTAGAAGATTTAGCACATCGCAATTACGAAACTGGAGCACTAAGCTACGCGGAAGCACCAACGTCTATTACTTTAACTAATATACTAATATTATTTACTGATAAATTGTTGTGTTAATAGACATTAATTTGTTTTCTTATATTACAACATGGTATATATATTTTTTATATACATACATAGCTTCACGCTGTATCCCGCATATAGCAGGGTAGGCAGAGGGAACCTAGTGTTAAGACACTCCATTCCCCACTTGAATTGAGGCATTGTGTGCTGAGTGGCGGAACTCAACGCCGCGCTTTGCCTTGTTACCAAACCCAGGAAATGAAAAATTACATTTCCTGGAGTGGCAATCGAATCCACAACCTGTCGCGTTTCAAGTCGCACGTGTGCCCCTGCGCCACGACAGACATCATATATGTAGCGTCATATATTTTTTATAGATAATATTTCTTAGGTACAATAGTTAGGTTATAATGATCGATTTTAAATCTGTATCAGATTTGAATGGGTAATTAGGACTGCTTTATTAATAGCGTGAATAACCTAAAACACTTTCAGGTAGTAAAGTATTTAAATACAACAGCAAAAGTATGCATTTATGATTTATCCACTTATTAATGGCTAATTGGTGGCACGGAAACATTAGTCTCTCCAATTTACCATAAAATCAATATTTTTGTCTAATGTAAAACATTATTTTATAACCTAGATATTACACAAGATATAGATTTGTAATATTTTAAGCTTGCAGCATCCATTACACATTACAATGGATCAGTATGGCTTAGCTCAAGAAATTTTAATAACAAATTTCTACGCATGGTGACCCCTTATGTTTATATTAGTGCTAAGCTACCATAAATATGACTGACTTTTTGGTGTGATAACAAGTATTATTCGTTTCGCTGACATTAATGCAGCAAACAGTTTGTTTTACACTTGACCTGTATCCAAAGTTGATGAGAATTAATATATATTTTAATTTTTAAAACCACTTGTGAAACAGTATCGGTCAAACTAGTATGAATAACAATAGAATGAGTTATAATAAGGCATTATTAATAACTTGCTGAGATTTGTGGCTTTGCTTTTGTCCCTATATAGGAGTGTGTGAGACCCATAAGGTCTTGTCTGCTAGATTTTTTTCTTTTAATTGAATTTTTTTAATCAAGGAAATGTCATTTATTGTGCAGTAGAACATTTTTTTTTTTTTTTTTATGGATAACGGATGGCAAGCGAGCAGAAGGACCACCTGATGGTAAATGGTTACCTTCGCCTATGAACATCTACAATAACAGAGAAGTTGCAGATGCGTTGCCAACCTACAGAATACAGATGGAAGGAAAGGACAATGTAGTTGTCCGCTATCGGAACCATCACATTTTGGGGAAAGGATGGGTGGGAAAGGGGAAAACCTGGCTTACATGCCATCGAACCGGAATATATCATAAGATATTTGGCGGTTCGTCTTTGACATGATAGTGGTCACGAGCCAGATGGAGGACGAACCTCCTACCACCAAACTACTGGGATACCTGACTCTTACGGGACGCTACCCAACGGCGGAGGGGAATTGTATTCTAACCCCCGTCCCCTCACAGGGGAAAACTTTTTTACTTTCAATATTATTTACTTTAGACATTAAAAACTTCCAAGTTTTATAGTTACATAAGTGACCTCTCATAAAGTTAATAGGTTTTATTTAAACAAACTGACATTCTCGGGCCTGTCAATGGTCGTTTATTGCCAGAGACTTAACAAGACCTCTATCGCGCTAACAACGTAGTCCGTCCGTCTGTCCGCAAGCCGTTAAATGAAATGAACTGGTTATAGAGACGTATGTAGTGTAACCACGTTAGATATACATTTGCTAATAAATCGTACTAATGTTATAAATGGGAAAGTTTGTTGGAATGGATGGATGTTTGTTATTCTTTCATACAAAACAAACTACATGGATAATACAATAATTTAACTTATACAACAGAATACAATAGTGATAAGTATCTAGTAGGCATATAAATATCAAAATTGACACCATTGTGACGTAATCGTCATATGACCGACTTAATCCGGTGGTTATGGGTTTGCTTCTTGTAATAGTACACGAGAGTAAATTTCGAACGAAAGCCGATTTGGTTCTACCATCCAACAACAAGACGTAAAGAGAAGAAGTTTCCATCTTCTTAAGCAAAAACCGAAAGACAATATTTTGTCAAAGCCATCGTGACACACTATTACTTACTCCCAACGTACGACATGCTAAATTTATATTATAATATCCTTACCCTTAATACAAAATGTTTTCATTAATAAGCTTTCAAGTACATAATTATATACACTTTAACTATTCAGATAGAATTTCCAAAGCAATACAGTAAAATGGCAATGTAAAAGGCAGTTGCGGTACCGACGCGGTAAGGAACCGAGCGTGTGTGGTGATGCTATAGATAAGTCCGGGCTAATAGGTAACAGACCACCGCTAATACTATTTGTTCGATGTGCCTTTCGTGCTTTGAGCATTTAATCGATACATATTTTAAATACGTACTCGTGGAAAGCAAAGTTAGTGAAGTTAACTTTCTTAAGCTATTAATATTTATATATATTTAGAAATGTTAAAATTTTTGACGTTGAGATCTTCCACTCAGCGCGCAATGCCTCAATTTGGCGGAAAGTAGGGAACGAAAATGTTAAAGAGAACAGAATGTCTTAACAATAGGTTCCCTGGTTCCCTCTGCCTACCCTGCTATGTGCGGGATACAGCGTGAAGCTAAGAAAAAAAATCGTACGTAGCAAGACTCAGCCTGCGTTTTTCGGAAACCGTCCAAGCTCTTTAGCTAATTAAGCCAAAGTTGTTGTCGAACTACGCCAACATTCTTATATGCTTGTTACAACTTATTCTTGTAGTCAACATATATTTAGGGAGTTTATTATGATTATTCCGGGAGCTTTTGTTATAATTTTTAAAGATCTGAAATCTAATCTTATT